>LPNX010259029.1:673248-712933 GCA_001517045.1 Pseudotsuga menziesii
GTCCCCGTGTCAGGTAACTTAGGTCATTACTCTGCTGCAAACAAATTAACTTTACCATCGCAAGAAGAAAGTACTTGATACTTGAATTGGTGCATCAAGTAAAGCTATCTAAGTATGGCAGGCAGAGTGGAAGATATCGCTATGCCATTATAGCGAGAGTACATTAGTTGGTGCATCAAGTTACGTTTTGTAAGTATGGCAGGTCCTTCTGTGATTTTATTCTATTTATGAGGCCAATATTCATTTTATTTTGGGCTGACGTGACATGACGCTAAAGGTATCGCTGGATGAATTCTGCACAGATAAAACTTTGCGATTGCTTTGACAGTTTGTTTGATGAATTTGATGGCGAGCAATAAACAGATTGCCTTGACAGTGTTTGATGAATTTGGTGGCCAGCAATAAACACGACAATTTATTGGCAAGAGCTATCCATTGAGTTGCAGAGGATTTAATAAATAAACACTTGTGGCTATCTAGGTTGACGCCTGTATTTTTGAATCTACTATTAATTTTGATCTATTGAAGCACATGTCAGCTTACACGGTGCCGTATTGCAATTTGGATTGTCCAATGGTTTATCACTGGTTGTTGTAACTTGTGAGGGTATAAATCGCTAAAAATGCATTAACACAATTACACATATTTATGTAGAAGGAGTTTCATAATGGAGAGGCAGTCTCAAGATTTCTAGTCTCCATGGTCACTAATATTTCGATACTTGTTCCCAATCTGTAATTGAACTTTTCAGGTTTCCTCCAATCCCATCAAAATGTGTCTTACTTGAAAAGTTAGACACTTCTTCTACTGTGCTCTTTTGACAGCTTAGGTTTTCTCGAAATGAAGTTTCAAGAAAATTAGCTCATTCTAGGAAAGACTATTAAATGCTTAAGATGGATTTTTGCTTATGCTCTGTTGGAGCTATTAATTACTCCACCGCTGGCCACAACAATTCTCAAGAGGCATCGCTGAAATTTTGAAGAGGTGTTACCCTCACTACCTACATATTATTAAAATATGAAAAGCCATTTTAATTAAGCCAGCAATGCACATCCAAATTCTGAAGAGGCAGCGTAATGTTTATTCCTCTCAAACTGTAACAGAAGCATTAACAGAATTCCTTTTTGTATTCTGAAAGTCCAATTAACAAATCGACTTAGGTAGAAATACTATAAATATTTTCATTGTAAATCATATCGAGTACGCTGAAAATGCACATCAGAGAATAATTGAAACATAGTTGAAACTCTAAAATTTTTCCTGTGTAATTCTGTGTTTTACTTTGTTTTTGAAAAACTCAGTTTTAATTTTTTTAATGACAGTTTGTTGTAGCAGCTCAAGATTAGTTGTGTGAATGTTGTTTATTTATTTAGTAGAATATTTCTGATACGTTAACGGATGCAAGGGTGATCAGAAACGTGTTCAATAGTGAGTTGCAACGGAGCTGTGCATGAGCTACAAATGAGCTGTGAGTGACGTCAGCAGTCATAGCTAGCTATATTAAGCGTGTTAAGGGTTGTTAGTTGTAACAGCGAGCTGCAACACCATCTTGGAAGTATTGGCAGCAATAGTAGCCAAGCTACAACAATCATGTAGGTGTTGGGTTGTTATTTTGAGCTCTGTTAGTAAAGTTGTACATTACTCAGAAAAGGTGTATATTACTGTAGAGTGTTATTTTTAGTTATACATGAAGCTTAAGTGCTGCATAAGTTGAGAGCGGCACTCCCTTGCCTTCCCCACAGTGGTATCAAGGTGTGGTTAAGTTTTCTTTCGTGGCTAAGAGCTTGATCGAGTTTTATTGCTCATTTGTTTTTGAAATTAATTGAGATGGATACTAACACAGTGTAGTGCATCCACAAATTCTTGTGTTTTCTGAAAGAAATTATGACACATGGTTTATTAAAATGAGAAATATCCTCCATGCTCATGATCTTTAGGAGTTTTTTACGATTGACTATCTTGAACCAGCTGATCAAGCGGCTAAGTTGGCTCTGACAAATGCTGAACGTATTCTGTTAAAGGAAAATCAGAAGAAGGATAATAAATCTCTTGGTCTTATTCAGCAAGGCTTGAGTGAATCGATTTTTCCAAAGATATCAAGTGTCGAGTCTTCAAAAAAATCTTGGGACACTCTTGAAATGTGCTATCAAGGTGTGACCAAGGTGAAGAATGTTAAGTTCCAGAACTTGAGAAGAGATTCTGAGAATCTGAATATGAAGGATAGTGAGACTGTTGATAATTTCATGACACAAGTCATGAGTCTTTTAAACTAGAAACGACAGTATGGTGAAGACCTTCTAGATCAATGTGTGATTGAAAAATTGCTGAGATGTTTTCCAAAGAAGTTTGAAGCAGTGGTTGTTCCAATTGAAGAATTTCAAAATCTGAGTCATATGCACATTGATGAGCAGACTGGTTCATTGCTTTCTCATGAATCAAGAATGAACATGTATGATGATACTCCATTTGAAAATGCTTTTAAATCTCAGTTAAATGTTACTAGAGGTAGAGGCAGAGGCAGAGGAAAAGCTAGTAATAGAGGAAGAGGAGGACGAAGTGTTGGTCATAGTGACAGCAGAAATGATTGTGAAAATGAAGAGAAGTTACAGTAGAATACTCCTAGTGTAACGGCGAGTAACAATAGAGAAGGACAGTTAGTAAATCAGAGGTATGATAAATATAAAGTTCAATGTTTTTATTGTAAGAAATTTGGGCATTTTCCTAACAAGCGTTGGAAGAAGCAAGAAGATGCTAGTAAGTTGTCTACACACATGATAGAGGAGACTAAAAATGAAGAGAAACCTATGTTTTTGACTTGTAATGTCACCCAGGAAATTTCAAAAGGTATATGGTTTTTGGACAGTGCATGCATCAACCACATGACTCGAAATAAGAAATTATTTTCAAGTCTAGATACAAGTATTCAGTCTGAAGTAAAGTTGGGTAATGGTTGTAAGGTAAAAGTTAATGGTAAAAGTGTGATTACTATGTATGCAAAAAATGGTGAAAACCGAAAAATTCATGATTTTTATTATGGTCCTGGTTTAATGTGTAATTTATTAAGTGTTGGACAATTGCTGCAAAAAGAGTGCAAAGTATTATTTGAGAAAAATTTATGCACTATTTATGATAAATATCGAAGTAAACAGTTGATTGCCAGAGTAGAGATGCCAAATCATAGAATGTTTCCACTAATTATGAGAAATGATTTGACTAACTCTTTGAATCCTTATAAAACCAAGAGTTTAGATCAATCATTGCTATGGAATTTGAGATATGGCCATTTACATTTTGGTGGTTTAGACTTGCTACAAAAGAAGCAGATGGTAAAAGGACTTCCGAGTATTCAGCAGCCAAGAGGCTCATGTGAGAGTTGCATATTGGGAAAGCATCATAGAGAGAAATTTATTTCTGGAGTCTCAAATAGAGCAAATGCACCATTAGAGCTGGTACACACAGATTTGTGTGGACCGATGCAAACATCTTATTTGACAGATAATGTTTATTTTATGACTTTCATTGATGATTACAGTCAAAAAACTTGGGTGTATTTGTTGAAACAGAAATATCAAGCATTTGATGTGTTTAAAAGTTTTAAAGCTATGGCTGAAAAAGAGTAATAGATTTATTAAAGTCTTGAGATCCGATGGAGGAGGTGAATATATGTCAAATGAATTTATGGATTTTTGTAAGCATTATGGAATTAAAAGGCAGTTTATTGCACGCTACAGTCCACAGCAAAACGGTGTAGCAGAAAGGAAGAATCAAACCATTATGAACATGGCTCGAAGTATGATGGAGGAGAAATATCTTTCAAATCAATATTAGGGAGACATTGTTACTTGTTTAGTATACATTCTGAATAGAATCCCAACAAAAAACGTGAAGGATCGAGTTCCTCAGCAAGCTTGGAGCGGTAAGTGTAGCAGCATATCTCATTTAAGAATTTTTGGTTGTGTAGCTTATGCACATGTACCTGAAGAAATGAGAAGAAAGTTAGATGACATAAGTCAAAAATATATTTTTGTTGGATATAGTGAAGAATCTAAAGCATATAGAATTTATAATCCCATCACCAAGAAGTATGTAATTAGCATAGTTGTAATCTTTAAAGAAGAAGAAGCATGGGATGGGAGCATTGATAAATTATTTGGTGAGGAAGCTGTAACACCTCACGCAGAATATGAAGAAGATGAACACGACACACATGGAGAATAGTCAAGTCCACATACACAAACAAAAATGACACCTGCAAGAAATCCCAAAACTTATGAACATGGTGAACCATCAAGTGTTGGTGGACGGCAAGGAACAAGATCAAAGGTAAGCAATGAATCAAATCCTACATTGGCATCATTAAGAAACAGAGTCAGAGGTCAGAAGACTGGAAGTTTAAGAGAAGTGTATGATCAAAATGAAGAGCTAGATCAAGTTTTAAATTTTGCATTTATAGCATGTGATCCTGTAGATTTTGATGAAGTTGTTAAAAAGGATGTTTGGATAAAAGCAATGGATGAAGAAATTGATGCCATAGAAAGAAATAATACTTGGGATCTTGTAGATTTTCCTGAAGATAAAAATTGTATTGGTGTCAAATGGATTTATAAAACTAAGTTCAATGTTGATGGTGATGTTTAAAATTATAAAGAAAGACTTGTAGCTCAGGGGTTTAGTCAACAACCTGGAATTGATTATAATGAGACATTTGCACCTGTAGCCAGACTTGATATGGTAAGGATGGTATTATCTATTGCTCCTCATAATAAATGGTATATACATCAAATGGATGTAATGTCTGCATTTTTTAGTTGATCTTTAGAAGAAGAGGTTTATGTAAGACAACGTACATGATATGAGGTTGATGGACAAGAAAAAAAATTCTACAGATCGAAGAAAGTGTTGTATGGATTGAAGCAGGCACCCAGAGCTTGGTACAACAGAATTGATGAATATTTGAATGGTAAAGGATTCAACAGAAGTCCAAGTGAACCAACGTTGTATACAAAGGTAAATCAAGAAGGTAAAATACTAAATTTTTTGTTCATATGTGGATGATATGATATTCACTGGAGATTTTTCTGTAGATGAGTTCAAGAAAGCCATGCCAACAGAATTTGAAATGACTGATTTAGGAATGATGAAATACCTCCTTGGTATTGAAGTAATTCAATCTGAAGATGGTATTTTTATATGTCAGTTTAAAAATGCAAATGAGTATTGAAAAGATTCAAAATGCTGAATTGTAAGCCAGCTGTAACTCCAATAGAAAGTGACAAAAAACTCAGTAAGGAAGATGATGGGTCAAAAATTGATCCAACGATGTATAAGAGACTGATTGGAAGTCTCATGTACTTAAGTGCAACAAGTGATGGTATAATGTTTGCAGTAAGTTTGATTTCAAGGTTTATGGAAACACCAAAGAGTACCCACTAGCAAGATGGAAAGAGAATCCTGAGATATATTGTTGGAACAACAAATTTTCATATCCTATATACATCTAATTCAAATTTTAAGTTGATTGGACACACTGATAGTGATTTTATAGGTTCTATTAATGATAGAAAGAGCACATCTAGATATGTGTTTAATTTTGGATCGGGATCAGTAGCATGGGCATCAAAGAAGCATCCCATAGTGACACTATCCTCTGTTGAGGCAGAGTAGGTTGCAGCAACAAAAACTACATGTCAAACAGTATGGATGAGAAGAACTCTTTCTGAGTTACAACATGAAAAAAATAAACCAACTCCAATTTTCTATGATAACAACTCAGCTATTGCACTATCAATAAATCACTTATTTCACAAAAGAAGTAAGCATATTCATACACGGTATCATTTTATCCATGAAATAATAAACAACAATGAAATCAGTGTGAAATTTTGCAAATCAGGAAATCAATTTGTAGATTTATTTACAAAACCATTGAGAAAAGATTTGTTTGAACTTCATAGAAAAAAATTGGGGTTTGTAAGTTGTAACAGAAATCAAGTGTTATAAAATTTTGTTTTTCGAAGTGTAGTAATTAAGGGGGAGAATATTAGAGCTGTTAATTACTCCACGATTGGCCGCAACAATTATGAAAATGCATCACCACCTAGAAATATGGTCGCCAAAATTTTGAAGAGCTGTTACATCGCCACACTACCTCGCTACTTGACATAAATAAGATTATTAAAATATGAAAAGCCATTTCAATTAAGCCAGCAATGCACATCCAAATTCTGAAGAGGTATCGTAATGTTTATTCCTGTCAGACTGTAACAGAAGCATTAATATAATTCCGTTTTGTATTCTGAAAGACCAATTAACAGTTAATGATCGACTTAGGTAGAAATACTATAAATACTTGCATTGTAAATCATATTGAGTACGCTGAAAATGCACAACAAAGAGTAATTGAAACAGAGTAGAAACTATGGAGTTGAAACTCTGAAATTTTTCCTGTGTAATTTTGTGTTTTACTCTATTTCTGAAAAACTTAGTTTCATATTTTTTAATGACAGATTGTTGTAGCAGCTTGATTTTAGTTATGTGAATGTTGTTTATTTATTTAGTAGAATATTTCTGATAATTTAACGGATGCAGGGGTGATCATAAACATGTTAAATAGTGAGCTGCAATAGAGCTGTGCGTGAGCTGTGAATGAGCTATGAGTGACGTCAACAGTCACAGCTAGCTGAATTAAGCATGTTAAGTGTTGCTAGCTGTAACAACAAGTTGCAACACTATCTTTGAATTACCGACAGTAGTAGCATCCTAGCTGCAACAATCATGTATGTGCTGGGTTGCTATTTTGAGCTATGTCAGTAAAGTTTGCAAATTACTCAAAAAATATGTACATTACTGTTGATTACTGTAGAATGTTTTTTTGAGCTGTACATGAATTTTTAATGCTGTGTAAGTTGAGAGCGGCACTCCCATGCCTTCCCCACATGTTGTACGGTTCTTCCTGGTGAAAGACTCAATATTTTTACCTCCTGGATCAAACATATTTGTAGAAGGCCTTAAGTGAACTTTATTTTGTGTTTCCATTGTTTCCAATATGATTTTAGATTTGTTTGAAGTTTCCCCTCCTTGAGTCACTATCTCATTAAATTTCAATGATTAATATTTACTAATGAATAATTTTTTTTCCTCAATGTTAACAAGATTTGAAGTGGCTGTTTTTTTCCATAGACTTTTGCGGGTTGCTTTTGTGACCAAGCTATTGCTTAAAATCTACAAATAAATTGCAATTCAATAGAGAAAATTGACATTCGAAATCATTCTCTTGCATTCATCCACAACAATCATTTGAAATAAAGAACAACCAAGGAAATATATGGAAAAAAACTATAATTATTTTTTTTCCGGAACTTTGTAGAAAGAGTAGCTGAAAATGTAATTATTGCAATTTTTAAAAAATACGAAAAATCGGGAATACAAAATCTTTTTAAATATTAAATGATATAATAAAGAAGAAAAAATTATTACAATTAAGAATGAAAAAATTATTGCAAACAAAGTTACAAATTAAACATACTTATTCATAATTCCCGACTTTAGCTTTCCGCAGTGCGGAACAAGAAAATCAAAAGTTATAAGTTCGAAATAAAAAGTTGTGTATTTCTAACTTCCTTTCTGCAGTGTAGAATGCGGAAATGGAAAAGTCTTTGTCTCATATTTTTTTTATCTTATTTCTCGATTCCTGGAAAGCGGAAGTCGGGAATCATGAATAAGTATGTTTAATTCGTAACTTTGTTTGCAATACTTTTTTCATTCTTAATTGTAATCATTTTTTTTCTTCTTCATGCATTTATTTCTGATTTTAAATATATTCCTATCTAGTTGTTATTAAACACTATTACTTATTGACTTTATCATACACCATAACTATCCATTTTTGAAAATTTTTAATGATTTTGAATACAATATATAATTTCTAAAAAAATTTAGATTACCCATTTTTCAAGATTTAGAATGAGTTGAATTTACTTTCTTGTGAGGTTTGAACATTTAAGTACAGGTTGAATGGATGGGTAAAATACAAATGAATATATATCAATGAGAAACAGGTATTATGCACTCACAGACCTTTCTGATTTTCAATTTTAGGTTTGTATTGTAGAAGTCGGCTCCTTGACTTACGAAACAGGGTTCCCACACTTTCGTGCTTTTTCGGTTTATGATTTCCGATTCGGGATGTGATAGTTGGCTTCCAGAATTTTGAAACTTTGAATTCTTCACTTTATCGGGTTCCGTACTCCACTCTTCTGCATCATCAATCAAATGAACTGGAGAGAATCCTTTCATTTCTTTTTAATGCAAGAATTTTTTATGAAAACAATCAATAATATAGAGAAAAAAAAAATTGAATCAAAAGCTATTTCTATATACCTGTCGTTGGTGGGTATAAAAATTAATTTATGAAAGACTCAATATTTTTACCTCTTGTATCAAATAGAATTGTAGAAGGCCTTAAGTCCTTTCAATTTATATTTATTAAATTTGTGCGGATGAGCATGGTGCGGAAATTGAAAAATTCGAAAGTCGGGGAGAAGCAAAGTCTGGAAGCCGAAAAGTGGAGAGCGGTAGAACAAGGAAAGACTAAAGAGAAAGTTAAGATTTTCGATATCCGAGATCTGGTCCGGAAGAGCATAGTGCATAAATTGAAAAATTCAGAACTCAAGAAGAAATAAAAGTCTGGAAGCTGGAAAGCGAAGAGCAGAAGCACAAGGAAAAGCTAAAGAGAAAGTTAAGATTTTCGATATCCGAGATCTCGTGTGGTTACTCTAATATGAAAATAGTGGATAATTTTTAAATAGTCATTAAAGTATTATATCACTGCTTTATTGAGAATTTGATCGCTAATGCTATAAATAACTTAAACAAACATAACATTTTCATTATATTAAGTTTGTAATATTATATTATCACATTGGATTATTTCATTCAAGAGGCTCAATGCTAGAATGTCATTATATATAAATTTATGAAGAACAAGATTTATATATTTGAAGCGAACATGGTTTTAAAATTAAAATGATTTAAAATATGCACCAGGGAATTAGTATCCATGGAATATGTTATATTTCCTTATAAAAAAATTAAAATATTGAACTGTGATTATAGGTAAATTTATCAAGAACAACATTTATGTATCCGAAGCGAACATGCTTTCAAAATAATAAAAAAATTGAATATATATCATGGAAATGGCATCCATGGTATGCTATATTTCCACTGAGGTATAGAGTATTTTAGTACATCCAATATTTTCAATCAACCTAGAAATAAAAACTTAGTATCAAGTAATACATCGAACCATTCAAGTAATACTTGTTGTGCTTGTCATTATTGTCTGTTTACGGATGCTTGTATTCATCCTCTACCTCAGCTGGATCCTTCCTCTTGTCCATGCCAAGGGAACACATGTTTGGAATCGTCATCACCTTCATTACAATTAGCAGTTTGCAGCAAGGATGGTGATGACGTAGACCTTTGATCTCCTCTCCGTGAGTCCGAGCATTCATTTCGACCGATTGCTCCTACCAATGGATACTATGAACTGTGGTAATTAAATCCACGACCTTATCTGGAGGCTTCGATGGGATATCCAACGGTCCAAGAACTCTTGACATTGCTTCCATAGTATTCTTGTGTTTTTTAGGACAATATTTCTCTTACCATCATCACAATGTCTTCCTAATTTAATTAACATCTTTACCCCGATGGCTAGACCTACTTTTGCATGAACAAAATTCCCAAGCAGAACAATAATTACTGACATTGTCATTCTTCACAAACATTCACTCACTATGTATCTTCGAACAACTATTACTATGGCATTATAATGAGCCGTGTGGTTGAGTTTCAACTATGAGTCCATAATTTCCTCACACACATCATCATCAAGTTCCTTTATGAAAACACCAACGGTCACGTGACCTCTTGATCCGATTCCTTATGCGAAGATGCCAAGTACGTCGCCCTTTTATGCTATGATGTCATCATATTAATCACAAAAGTGACACTCAGCCTCACTTGTCATCAGCCTCAAGTTATCTCATGGTGCATGGACTTGACATTTGTCACTTCATTGATCCGTTCCTATGATGGTATCAATATTCCCTTGACGCGCCCCAGACAACAAATATTTTGATTCTGAGATGCGATCTATGCTGTCCATTTTCATTTATATCAAACCTTTATTTCCAACAGCATGGTCGGAAGTATAAATGTTGTTTTTCATAAATTTTTATATAATGACAGTTCAACATTTTTTTAATTTTTAACAACTATTTTTTTAAGTACATTTGTAAATTTTCATTTAACAACATTTGGCCTAAACAGTTTAAACACTTTCACGATTTCCATAAATAAGTTTAATAATTTTTTAAAGAACTGAAGATTAAATTTGTTTAGTTGAGTGTACGACACCAATCTTTATACTATATATAGTTATGGATATAATAAGGGTGGTTAGAATGATTAAGATATAATCTCATTCGAAGCATATCAAACACATAATAATAAAAATAAAAAATAGACATCATTATGAAAACTTGAAATCTAATGAGTGGGGAGACCTCAAAAATTGAAACAGACTTTGTAGCCAAAAGATCAAGGACAAAAAAAATCTAAACCGTGGATCTAGTGACAAACAAATGACTAATATCAAGGTGCACAAATACAAAATTTCGAAACAAATTTGGGAAAGTTTAGATTTACTGTTTACGACTTCCGCATTCCACACTGCAGAAAGAGGAAGGAGAAAATAAATTGTTTTAGACCAAAAACATAACCAAGTTCCGCATACCGCTTTCTGCACTGCGAAAAATGAAAAGCAGATGTAAAAAAAAAATTGTGAAAATAAAAAATCCAAGTTTGGATTTCCTCATTCCGCATTACGTAAAGCGGAAATCAGGAAATAAAAAAATTTAAAATATGAGACAAACATTTTTCAGATTTCTGCACTGCGGAAAGCGGAATTCGGAAAAACATAAATTTTTATTACGAACTTGTAATTTCTGATTTCCTTGTTCAATACTGTGGAAAGAGAAAGTCTCAAATTATTTTGGGTTGAATGTCCATCTCCCCACTTCTGTCTTGAGAAGTTTAGAACCCACAAATCGGAAATCATGAAAAAGTTTGGACTTTATCACTTCTGCATTCTATTTTGATGCCTCAATATTAGCTGTCCATGCATAATAGATCTACGACCCATATCATTTTGACCATTTTGTTTTGGGATTTTAATTTGTTTGAAGTTAGGATTTGTGGACCAAAGAAAACATCCCTGTAGGGACAAAAGAATAAAGACCCCAACGCCAGACATATTTTGGGGGCACGAATTTTGGCGGTATGGAAGGGACAATTTCAGAGTTTTGTCTTCTTGTTTCTACCTGCAATTGCAATTACGAATTTGTAGGGAAATGACACATTTGGGGGAGGAGCTGAGGATGATTCCTTCTTTAAACATTATGGATACATAGCGAATTCCAGTTTATTTCTAACTACATATTCCATACCCAGACCCAGAGAGAGTTTCAGTTCACTTTATCGATTATAGACGATGGGGTTTATACGCCCAGAAATAAGGAGACTATATCCTCTTATGAGGCCCTTCTCAGTACGATACAACAATAGTTTGGGGATTGACCACATGATATCTTAAGAGAGGCTGTATTAATTCTTGCACATGATCTAGGAACTAAGAATCAATCTCATGAAAGAATAATCAACAAATACTCATGAGTTGGTGTTAATAGGAACCAGAATGGTTTCCTCTCTGTATATTCAATAAACAATGAATTGTTACAATAACAATGTCAATCAATAGCTTGAAGCAATGAGAAATTCGAATACCTAAGGAGGCAATTCAAAATCAATGAGTGGGTCTAGATTAACTGAATCTAAACCATTGGTTCACACTCAGTTAACCACTTGACCAAAACCTTAATTGACTCATCAAACCCTAAATGAAGTCGGAGTGCAATAAATGGCTGAATCTCAACTGAAGGAGATCAAACACATGTCATAGCAATCCAACCATCAAGTGCTAGTGCTCCATGACTTCAATGAACCCCGATGAGGTTAAATGAAGCTGAACTGACCATCAAAAGTTGGTGGAGGCGCCCTGTTGTTCCTATATCATGTGCAAGAATTAATATGGTATCAGAGCATACAGCGGGACGAAGATCTATCTCTCAAAAATATTAATTCTTGCACATGATATAGGAACTAAGAATCAATCTCATGAAAGAATAATCAACAAATACTCATGAGTTGGTGTTAATCAGAACCAGAACGGTTTCATCTCTGTATATTCAATAAACAATGAATGGTTACAATAACAATGTCAAGCAATAGCTTGAATCAATGAGAAATTCGAATACCTAAGGAGGCAATTCAAAATCAATGAGTGATTCTAGCTTAACTGACTCTAAACCATTGGTTCACACTCAGTTTACCACTTGACCAAAAACCTAATTGACTCACCAAACCCTAACTAAAGTCGGAGTGCAATAAATGACTGAATCTCAACTGAAGGAGATCAAACACATGTCATAGCAATCCAACCATCAAGTGCTAGTGCTCCATGAATTCAATGAACCCCGATGAGGTTAGCTAAAGCTGAACTGACCATCAAAAGTTGGTGGAGGCACCCTGTTGATTCCATATCATTAAATAATAATAAATAATCATTAAATAATATATTTAATGAGAGGAGGTGCCTTAACTGACTGGTTGAATTGATTGTAACCCCCAGTTAGCAATTAGGTGCATTAATATCACTCAGATCACCCCCAGAGTGCTCCAGTTAGCCTCCTTGACTGTAGGAGAAGGCTAAGTTATCCTCCTTGACTATAGGTAGGTTTGGGTGTGACTGGATGATGGCAATTAATGCTCCACTGATGTCAATTAATGTCAATTATACTTAGGATAGTGGTTTAACTAGGCCAATTTGACCAAAAAGAGTGTGTATGATGGTAAGTGTCTCCAACAGGCCGCATATGAAGTGTTAGCTGTTTTGAAGAATGAAAAAATAAAAGACCCAGATAAGAAGAAGGAGATTGAAAAGATTCTTAATACAATAACTGCGCAACATTTTTCCCAGCTCGTTTCGATCGGTAAACTAATAACCTATTTCCAGGAAGCTGGTGGCAAGGCCAGGGAAGGAACAAGGGGAGCAACATGGTAAGCCCTTGATGATGACATCGATGTTGGTGTTGAATTTGAGGAGGAAGAGGATGACGATGACAGTGATTTGGATCAGGTGCTAGAAGAGTGTCATGATGCAGAGAATGATGACAATAGGAAGGAGGGGCACGAGATGGATGCTATGTAGATGGGTGGGATTAATGATGAATATGACATGGAAGAAACAAATTTAGGATTGAATGTCTAGGAAATTGATGCTTATTGGCTTCATTGAAATATTTCACAGTCCAAAATCTTGCTGAGAAGGTTTTGAAGATACTAGCAGAGGAGGGCGATGCTCGGAATGTCGAAAACAAACTTGTGATGCTTTTATATTTTGAGATATTTGATCTCTGCTTCCATTTTGTATGTATTCAAATACCAATAAATTAAAATTCAATTTTGCACTTGAGATGCTATACAGGATCTTTAAGATGTTGACATGTTTGATAAATCCCAATGTCTCAATCTCTTCTTCAAAATCTTCTTCACCGCCACCTCCTTCCCATTCGGCAGAGTGACATTGTATACTTTTCTGGATGAACCAGGTCCAATCACATTCTTCTCTCTCAAGATATCGAGAATGCAAGAAATGTTTAAATCAAGCTCACTTTTGTTAAAATTTGTCTTTTTCCAAATTAGTTCTATCCCTCTTCGCTTTTACATAAAAAAATTTCTCAATTTAAAGTTGGTATTGAAATATAGTGTCTTGAGGTTGGTTGATATGACGAAGCCTGGAGGAATCTCTCTAGAAAATTAGTTAGACGCCAAGTTAAGATGCAGAAACTCACCCGATTAATTGATGTGATCATGTGCCAAAATTTCCCCAGACATGTTCATTGACAAAATCCTTCCTCCTTCTGCACTTCCCCTTTTCTCCCTTCGCCTTCTACATTTCTTCTTTGGAACTCAGAAGTCGAAAACATATCAATCGATGAATTTCTTCAACCGCAGTTCTACTTTCTTCGTTATGCCTTCAGAACTCGGAAGTCAGAGAATTATCAAATGATGGAAACTATATCCATGGTTTCGCCTTATGCATTCTCCCTTTCCTTCCTTTAGTGTGAAAATAAAAAATTGGGAAACTTAACTTTTGACCTTATCCTTTTCTTCACTTCTGACTTCCGCTTTCTGACCTGAGACTCCAAAAATCAAAATTTACTTTTCCTTAGATTTTTTTTGTACTTCCTTCTTTTCCAGCTCAACTTCAAATTTCACGCCAACAAGGTCGATGCAAGCTTCACCGAATCGACTCGTCAATCTCAACTGATATGTATTGGCACCACTCGACTAGTTCAGGTGACACAACAACTTGTTGATGGGCTCGGTGTGTAGGTTGCTGGAAAGTCTACAAGGAAGTCAACAGAAGGAAATAGTCCTAAGGATTCGAGGCCTCCACATCCCTCATTCTGCACTATGGAAAATGGAAAGCAGGTGAAAAAAAAATTTGAAAAGAAAAATCAAAGTTCTGATATTTGACACAAATAATTTTCCGATTTTTGCATTGTGCACTGTGGAAAACGAAAGTTGAAAATGCATATACTTTTATTAAAAAATTGTAACTTCCAATTTCTGTGTTCCACACTGTGAAAAACTGAAGTCGGAAACACAACCGTTTTATTAACAAAAACTGATAATTCCCATATCCGCACTACGGAAAGCAGAACTCGATAATGGATTTCCCCGATGACTTGCAAAAAATGGACCCGTGCTTC
Source organism: Pseudotsuga menziesii (assembly GCA_001517045.1). Lineage (NCBI taxonomy): Eukaryota > Viridiplantae > Streptophyta > Pinopsida > Pinales > Pinaceae > Pseudotsuga > Pseudotsuga menziesii. The sequence goes on from LPNX010259029.1 coordinate 688,149, forward strand.
CCGCATTGTGAAAAGCGGACTGTGGAAGTTGGAAGTGGTCAAAATGATACTTAGAAAAAAAAGGTGTTTGAACCGTTCCCACATAGATAAGACTCTATCCTCAATATATTTGAAATAGTAAGATCCTATGGATACAAGGCCTCCATTGGCACATTGGTTTTCATATGTACAATATCTGCTGTGAGGATAAGCACAAAAATATTGGAAAAAAAATTGATTCCTAACTAACTGTTTAAGGACACATAAATAGGATGAGTAATAACTTAAAAATAGGACTATTGCATGATGTAAAAGATGAAAGAGAACAACCATTGAATGTGCAAACATGCAAATGAAGATCACTTCTTTCAGCTTAACTTCAGACTAACTTAACAAATAAAATTGCCAAGAACTCTGTCCAAAGCGTTAGAAATGTACAATGACTCCAAGAGACAATATTGATTAACAAATCAATATTAGAGATCAATAACCAATTATCAACAATGTAAATGATCATGTACACCAAACAAAGACATTAACTTGATACATATTGCGCATGTCAGTTCAGTAAAGAAAAATTAGCACATGAATTGACACATTTATAGTAAGCCACCAATAATTAGCAAGCAAGAAAGATTAGGAGATAGACTGAAATTCATTAAAAACATTCAATGAAAAGAACCATGAAACATAATATAAAATGACTATAATTTTATTAATCTGCAAAAAATTAAAAAGTTCTAAAACCACATACTTTCCTATTATGTTATCGGTAGTGCTTTCTCCTGTGTAAACCTTCAGCTTACTCTCTAAAAGTTCCCACTATACTTGGGAAATTTCTCCCTATAAATAATATTAGAAATTTCACAAGAAAAAAAAATTCCCGAGACGTGGGATTACAAAATCAAACAATTTCAAGGGTTTCCAAGGGCAGAACGCCACTTGGCATGTAGGTTCATCAGCTCATCAATATCCTAAAAACGGGCATCTCTCAAGTGGATTTATGTTTTGCACATTTGGGAGTTGATCTGATTCTTCTTTATTTTCTTCCTCTCTTTCATGTACACTTGTATCAGAGCCATCGAAGAGTAAGGCTTCTCAATCCATCTCTTAATCTCCTTCATAGTCAACTAATTTAACTACTAGATCTGCTCCTTAGCTGCATCAAAATTTCATTCATCCTGTTCTAGTTGGAGTTTTGGTGAAGGCTCCTAAGCAATAGGATCTAACACATGAAAGTCCAAATAACCAAGGAAAATTTTAGAATCCGAACACCTACGTTCACAAGCAGACTATCGTTGTCTGATCATATCTTGCACTAATTCACCGATATTCTCCCATGTCTCAATTATGACCTCAGTCATTTTGGCTTGTAGATTGTCCAAAATTGGCATATCATCTGGCCTATCTGAGATATGAATTTGCCAATCTATCACCTGTTCGAAATTCCTAGATGCTGCTCTTGTTTGATCATGGTGGGTTTCCAAAGTTTCAGAATGTTTCCCAAACGAATTATATAAACCTTGCATCTCATCAAAACAGGTATATAGACTGACCATGGCCCAGCGAAAATATTCATGCACTCTGCAGAGTACTTGCTTAAAATCTTCTGGTGTCGGATTTGAAAAAGAAGAAGCTGCTAATTCTCTTTGACCATCCTTCAGCTGTTTCTCAAGGATGACAATCTTTTCCGCTTGCTGCTGATTGAGAACATCTAATTTTCCAAGATGATGTTTGAGATCTTCTGTCTTCTTCTGCCATTGCTTAATTTTTCTCTCATATTCTTGTTTCAGCTGCTTAACCTCTTCTGCATGTTTTTCCTCAGCTGCTGCTAAGTCCAATCTAGTCTTTTGCAATTCGTGTTCCTTATCAATAAGGGTCAAACTCAGTTGTCAAACAAAGTCGTAACTAGCCCCTACAAAAGCTCCTATAGCAGCTGATGTATCTAATGGCCCTTTCTTTATATCAGGGGTATCTTATTTCCATAAAACATAACTAAGGGTAGGAATCTTTTTGGTTGAGCCATATCTTGTCCTCTTATATCCTCTCTTAATCACATATTTGTCCCTCTTACTCTAGTAGTATTTTCCCATAGATTCCACAACATCTTCCCCAAAATATGCCATTCCTTCAGGGGGTGAAATGGTTTGCTGCTAAGTGGTAACTAGGAAATTAATTTTTGTCTGGGAAAGAAGGATTTCTGTATTGAGGGATGAGATGTTCATAGGAGAAGTGAAAAAAGTAAATGTGAGGGATGAAGAGGAAATGAGTAGACATGTATCAACTTTAGGAGAAATGCTTGTAAAGATGCAAGGAATTTTTATTTGAGGAAGATAAGAAAGTGGGGATGTTGGGATAAGATGAGGTGGCGAATGGGGAGGAGAAGCGGTATGAATGGGTGATTCAACTGCTGAAAGATTAATTTCAGAAAAATACTACTGGGAAAATGATCCACCTAAAACAAATTTAGAGTCCTCAGGACTGGGAATGGATGATACCAAGGAAGTCAAAATACTATCTGGACAAATGGAAGGACTAGTCTCTTCCTCAAGATCACTGTCTATGTCATGAATTTCAACATCAGAGGGAGTCAAACGATTTACATATCGTATGGGAGGGACATGCACAAGTACCTATTCTCTTTGAGCAATTTGCAGCAGGGCCACCATCTGTTCTTTCCTGGGCTCCTGTTGTGATTGGACCTGCTCAGAACTCAATTGAGTCTTTTTCTTCTTAGACTGTGACTCAACCATTTCTGTGCGAGTTTGCAATTGAAGACTGATTTTCTCAATATTCTTCTTAAATGATGCTCCCTTTTGCAGAGTGTCTTCCATTGAGGCAGACTGAATACTGGAAGAACCATCAAGGATACCCTTACCTTTTTCCTTAGACTCAATAACAAGAGCAGCAACATATATTGCTACTTTCTCTTTTGCTTCTTTCTCCATGTTATGCTTTTGAAGGTCCTGTTGTATATTCAGTGTAGTTTCCATGTAATGAAGAGTACGATCCTTAATGTCCTTTTGGTATTTGTAGAGATGAGATGCAACCTCTAAATCCTTGATCTTTCTCATTTCCTCTCGAAAATGCACAGTTTCTCTCTACATAGAATCATCAGGATCATCTTCATGAACATAATGAGACTTTGGTCATGTGCAAAGAGGTTGGAAAGATAAGATTTTGGGTCATGCATCCTCTTGGGTGCCTCTCCCAAATTCATGATAGAAATTTCTTTACCCAGCACAACTACATGGGTAGAATTTTGAAGTACAAGGGAGTACAGATTCAAGGGAAATTCGGGCCACGCTTTTTTCTTGTGCTTTGTCAGCTTGGGAAAAACCCCATTGATAACCGTCTGAAAGGAGAATTCTTGTAGTACCATACGATCAGGGTCAATTATCGGTAGCAGATGCACTGTATTGCTTCCCCAAATCCTCATATAGGAGAAATATTCTTCGACATACCAATCCCCATGTACTAAAATTAATGCCCTGGCTCTATGAGAAAATGTCGGATCGTCAGCCTTGAAAATTTTATGGTACATCAACCTAAGGAATACGTTGCAGATATCGTAAATTCGAGGAACAAAATTTTCCTCCCACATATCAAAAAAATATATGTGCACTGGGGCCCAATTCTTGTTCCAGTTCCAATTTAAATCGAGGAAATGAGAAGTTGCACATAAAGCATCCATCACAAAACCTGACATGTAAAATGTTGGCTTTCGGTTGGTCAAGGTTTTTTGAGAATTCTCAATTTCATCTTTCAAATTGAAAGATAAAACATGTGCCCAATTGAAAGAATCACCTTTGAAGCAAAATGTGATGAGACACAAGAACCAACTTAGCTTTGAACAAGGAGCAGTTAGCCAACCCATACAAGAAACAAAACATAGCTACTAGTAATAAGAATGGTTCCCTAAAATAGGAAATTGGAGAGGCATTAGTGGAGGTTATCAATTTTTCCCTAAACAGTTTTTTGTTGTTCATCCAAGACTTAACCACCTCTTCATAGTTGAACCGAGTAATAGCCCCATCAAGAAATTTCAATGTCAAAAGTTGTCTAGGAGGGCCAAGCACATAAGCCCTAGTAAATACGTCAGAATGGAACAATGCAATGGGAGTATGGGTATTGTCATTGAAAGAGTGTTCCTTAGGGTTTGCATTGTCCAATTCCCACTTAACAGGGTCTGTATAAGGAATAAAAGGGGGTCTAGCAGCAATGCACTAAAGCTGAGAAATTAGAATTTGTTCATAAGCCGGCTAATCATGCGTGACAGAGGATAAATCGTCATCGTCAAAAATGGCATAAATATTGGACCATTCTAAGTACAAGTATCATACACACGTCCACTAGTATCAGTGAACACACCGACGTTAGGGTCTTTGTTCTTTTTCTCCTCAAGAGTTGTTTTCGACCTGGTGTTCCTGGAGGTGGTGGACATTATCTTTGATTCTATTTTGGAAACCATGTTTAAAACAACGACACGAGTTCAAGCTAACAGAAAAAAATGGTCGAGTGGTAATTAATTACTGGTGAAAAAACTTAGAAAACTGTAAATCTGTGAGCTAAAGAAAGGAAAAATATGCAGTAAAATCTTCGAACACAACAACAAAGCATGAGAAAAATGGTAAAAAAATTTGTAACTTCAAACATATTTAAAACCCAAAATTAAAGGACAAAATTTATGTAGATGTAGATACAGGATATATAGATGGCTACGATTGAAACGAAAAAATATAATGGGATAGTGCTAAGGTCCAAATAATTGTGGTTTTTGATTTCCACATTCCCAACTTTGGAAGTCGGAAGTCGGGAAGTAATGATTTGACCAACAAACTTGTGAGTTTTCTGATTTCTGTGATCCGAAAAGAAATATTGTCGATGTCCGCGATCCAAAAATCGGAAATCGGAAATTGCGAATATCATAAAACCCTTCGAAAAAAAATATATTTCCGCTTTCCACAACTCGGATATCGGAAATAAAAAATCAAGAAAGAGCATTTCCTTATTGAAAATTATAGGACTTCCGCGATCCGAACATCAAAAATTGCAAAGTGGAAAACAAAATTCAACAAACCTCCAAAAAACAGATTTTCGCTTCCCCATTTCAGAAAGTGAGAATCACAATCAAGAAATACATGTTGGAAAACAAGTTAAAATTTATTCCAAAAGTCAATAAATCCAAACAAACAAGGGTCATTAAGAAAATTTATCATTAATACATCTAGTCATGAATGTATTGAGGTAAAACCTCAGTTGTAAGTCGAGTTAGTAGTACTGATAAAAGTATTAATAAAATGTAATTTCTAGTTTCTCAAGGTAAGTTAGAAAGGTTCAGTTGCGGAAAGACTCAATATTTTTACCCTCTTGGCATTCTTTTGCACCTTTTGGTGCAAATGATAATTAAAACATGTTCATGTACGTTGATATGCATTATTATTAAAAAATAGTTGAAAATGATATTGATGGGCGTAGTATATCAACCACTTTTAATATATGGTTGTAATAATTGACCATGGAAATATTTGTGACATATTTGGTGCAGATGAGTAGATTTCGAAATTAAAATATAAAAATTCAACAATATTAAATTGTCAAATATGTTTGACGATATTTCATTATAATGGTTATAATGATTAATAAATGCTCATCATGGTGGACCATGTTCAATAAATGTAAACCCTATTTTATTATGGCTGAACATGGTCAATTATTTACCATGTTTGGAAATAGTTGATTGTTTGGCTAAGGGTGAACTAAGGTTGTCATATGATTTATTAAATTTAATATTTAGCAAATTTTTATTATGTTTGTTTATGGTTGACCATGGTAGATTATGGTTGATCATGGTTTACCATGGTTTAATATAATTGAGCATGGTTGACCATTTTTTACTATGCTTGAAGATGGTTGACTATTGATGCCTTTGGTTGACCATGTTTGCGCCATCCTTTCCATGCTTTATTATGTGTGACGATGTTTGATTGTGGTTTGATTATCATTAATTATAGTCAACCATGGTTAGAAGATGGGTTACCAAGGTTTTCATTACTTAATCACGGTTGATAATGATTAGCTTTCATTATCCACTGTTTATTATGGTCGACTATATTTGATAATTATTGAATATGTTTGACCTTTGTTAACCATAGCTAACTATTCTTTGACTATGGATCACCAAGGTGTACTACAACTGAGCATAACTTACCATTGCTTGAGGAAGAGAAACCATGGTTGATTATGGTACACTATGTTCGGTCAATGTTGACCATGTATGGGCATGTTTGAGTATGATTTACAATGTTTGACTATGCTTGTCGATGTTTGACCGTAATTGACTATCACTGAACATGGTTGATTTTGGTGACATTGGTTATCCATTTTTGACTATATTTCACCATGTTTTAATAATATGGTTGACCATGTTTGAATATGGTTCACTATGATTAATCATGGTTGGCCATTTGTCTATGGTTGATCATGGTTGACTATGTTTAACCATTGGTAAATATGGTTAATCATGGCTGACTATGTTTAACCATGGTTATTATGGTTTACTATGGTTGACCATGATTAATAATATGATTATGTCAAACTCTGTTACTCAAAAGTAGATAATATGGTTAGTTTTCTTATGAAATTCATCAAGAGGTGAGCCACATAACAACTTTCTTCAAGGGTTTTGTCACATTTAACATGTGAAAATGGTCAATCAATGTTTACCATGGTTTACTATGGTTTACCATGGTCAACCATGGTCAATCATTAGTGATCATTTTGACAACGGTTTACAATTGTTTGACTAAGGTTTAATAAGGGTTGATTAGTATGGTTTACCAAAGATGACAAATGCTTGACTATATTTAACTATAATTAAATATGGTTGAATATGGTTTATTATGGTTTACCAAAGATGACAAATGTTTGACTATATTTAACTATAGTTGACCATGGTTGACTATTTTTTATTATGGTTTATGTTTCTTGACTATGGATGCCTTTGGTTGACCATGCTTACCATGTTTGATTATGTGTGACCATTTTTTATTATGGTTAAATATAGTTGAGTATGGTCAACCATAGTTAGAGGATGGGTTACCTTGGTTTCCTTTACTAAACCATGGTTTCTAATGATTGAATTTAGTTATCCAACGTTGACTATATTTGACCATTGTTTAATAATTTTGACCATTGTTAATGATTGCTAACTATTGTTTAACCATTTTTTACTAAGTTTGACCATTGTTTACTAAGTTTGACCATGTGAGACCATGTTTTATTGTAGTTAACTATAGTTTATTATGGTTAACCATGGTTAGAGGATGGGTTACTGTGATTTATTTACTAAACCATGGTTGGTAATGGTTAACTTTTGTAATATATGGTTGATGATATTTGAACATTGTTTACTAAGTTTATCCTTGTTAACCGTAATTGACTATTGTTTAACCATGAGTTACCAAGGTGTGTTATCGTTGACCCAACTTTGATGAAAGGTTACAACGGTTGACTATGGTACATTATGTTTAGTTAGTGTTAACCATGTATGTGAATTTTTTACTATGATTTACTATGTTTGAAGAACATTGAATATTAGTGAAAATGGTTGACTTTGGTGACCATGGTTGACCATGGTTAACTATATTCTACCATCAGTATAATATAGTTGACCATGATTGATCATAGGTGAATATTGTTGACCATGTTTGACTATAATTGACCATGTTTGACTATGTTTAGTCATGGTTGGCTTTGGTTAACCATGTTTGAATATGATTAACTATGGTCAATCATGTTTGACCATGTTTGGTTATGGTTGACTATGGTTAAATATTGTTAACATTGGTTCACAATGGTTTCAAGTATAATTGGGACATTATGATGATTAAAGTAGATAATACAATATTTTGCATTATGTCATATGTCACAATACAACTTTAAGTAAGGGTTATGCCACATGTGACAATCTTAGAGGGTTATGTAGGGTTGCAACACTCTTCAATGGTTACGTTGCATTGTGACATTCTTCTTGTTTCATTTATGTGGGATTTCTACATTTCTCAATGGTTATGTCCTATTATGATATTCATATTTGGTGGCTAATGTGGAATTTTTATGTTCCTGAATGGTTAGGTCACACTAAGACATTCATCAATGTTTTTGTCTCATAACAACATTAATTACGTGGTTATCATGATTTGAGATGTTTCTGAATGGTTATGTCACGTTTTAATATTAATGAATGGTAATGTTGCATTACAAAATTCAATAATGCTTATGTTAGATTGTGACTTTCATTAAAGGATACATCACAGTGTGAAATTCATCAAGGTTATGTCATCTTACACATTATTCACAATCATCTTTATTGAGTTACGTGGAGTTTCTACATTTCAAAATAGTTATATATCCCATGACGAGATTAATCTTAGTTGAGTTATGTGTAAAATCTATGACCCTCAATGGTTATGTGACATTACAATGTTCCTTGAGGGCTATGCTAGATTGGGATTGTTACCACCTAAGTTGTACTTAGTGGTTTTTTATCAAGTGATCGTGGTGAACAGGACAAGGATAACTTGTTCGGACTTCAGAAGACCTTCAGTCTTGTTTCTGGGAAACTTTGTTGTACTATATCACATGTTCATACCCCCTTGGGGGACTTGTAATAAATGTTTTAGCATGATAGTGTCTGTAAAATACCCAGTCTCTTCGACTTTATTTGTCGATATGATTAGCCCAGGGTGTTTTTTCCCTTGGTTATTATTGGTTGTTGAATAAATGACTGATAATTTATGAGTTTTTCACTCAATACCTTGAAAGTTGGGGTGGTCGGCTTGGCATTTAGGACTATTGAGGTTATTAGAGTTTATGTGTCAATGTATAAACATGCTAGGAATTATGGTTGAGTCATATGAACATGTCTAAGTCCCATTAGGTTTTTTAAATTTTAAATTTTTTCAGTGTTTTTTATTAAAATTTAATTTTTCCAAAACTTAGGCTATTTTTTAATAGTTTAATTGGAAAATTTGGTTTTGTAAAAAGTGGGATCGGAAGTCAGATTCAGTCATGTAGTTGCTCATTTTCAAGATAAGAGCACCATGTAAACCCATAGACCCAATTTTTCCTAGTTTTGAGTGATTTTCCATCACTCAGGTCAAAAAGCCCCAAAAAATCAACTATTGATTATTTTAATTAATAAATTGATGAATAATGGAGCAAATCCAAAATCCTAGATCAATGGATTCTTAACTAATTTGATTGAAATCAGTCAGATCTGCACTAGATTGACTGGATCTGACAAATCCTGACTGAAGGAGGTGATTTGGACAGATCCAGAGTTGAACTTCAGCCTCCTTTATGGGGAATTGTGCCCTCTCTCTATCCTCCATGCATGTGGGCTCTTCTAGAATCCCTGTGGTTAATGTGTCAGTCAACAGGTTGATGTTTCAGCTCAATCAGCCCCCTGATTAATAGGTAGACTTAGTGTAAGCTCAGTTCAGCTTCAGATCAGGCATTGATGGACTCTCCTTCAGCTGCAGTGGTCTGTCTCCTTGGGATTTCTGCCCCCCTGGGTTGGATCTCCTATTTTTTGTATAAATAAAACTCAAATCACCTCTTCCAAGCTAGTTAGAACTAGGATTAAGGTGTTGTTCCTATTATATTGTTGTTATTGTTTATTTTTCTGGAATAAAAAAGCTTTGGAGGCAAGATCTATGGTGTAATTCTCTTCATGTGTGGATGGTGATTGTCAAATGCTTATGAGGTATAATCTGTGTTATTTATTTTTGCTTTTGCTGGTTAATTGTTGGCCTTGAAGGTGAGAGCTCTTTCCTGTTAGGGAAATATTTTATTCTAGTTTGATCTATGCTCTTATTGTTTTCTTGTTTCAGATATATTGGAGTTGCATGTATTTTAAGTTTAATTGCATGCTTTCCAATTATCTTTTCCGGCAACACCTATGTTTTAACCATCTGTTTGTGGAAGGATTTCTAAGTTGCAGGTGATCTCGCTTATAGATAAGGTTGAGCTGGTTTGCATATTCCTCATCTTCAAGATCTTCTGGAGGACATAGTCCCCTAGTGTTCCACCAAAGAAGACTCCAAAGCCCAACATTCCCAGGCTTCCAACACTCTTTCTCTCTCTTTCTCCTTCAAAAAATTAATTTTATCACCTGGTTACTATGTTTGAAAGCTTTGTTATCATTTGTATCTGTTATATTAAAGTAAAACTTACATAGATCTGCTATTTCGAAGCTCATAGTCTAGATCTCATTTCTGAAAAGTATCATTAAGCATTCTAGATCTAGCTTAGGAAAATTTTCCGTTTTGCATGGCAAGTTAAAGAGAATCGGTAGGTTGTATGTTGTATATTTCCTTTTCTATTTTAAAAAGATTAAATCCAGAAATCAGTGCATATTTCATTGGCTACACAAATAACAAGCCAAGATCCCAAGAAAATCTTGCTTTCCTTGGTTCCTTTTTCACCGGTTTAGCTAGTTTTAACTTAGTGTTTTTTGAGTTAAGGTAGGTTGACCCAAAGGTACTCTTAAAGTGATTTTGGGCATATTTTATTCTAACATGATTGCTGGTTTTTATCAGGTGTAACATAAAAAAAGAGAAGCTTCTGTTCGAAAGTGGCCTCAGGAGCGTTCGAATCCCCCTAGGGGTCTCCCCTTTGACTAAAGTCTTAAATTTTTGGAAAAGTTGTATGATCTTGGTTTCATCCCATATAAGGACCAATAGGATTCTGATATTTCAGTTTGTTGATATTGTAACCAATAATAATAAAATTAAATCTCTTTTGATTAGGCTCTTCCGAGCCCGCTCCCCATCCCTTTAGGGGGGATCCATGTCCATTTCATTTTTTTTTGCATTTATCCCTTTTATATGTTCTAGTTTAGTATTGACATGCATGATGGTTTAATTTGATAATTTTTTTCACTATTCCATATTTTCAATTCAAAATTAATCATACTACTTACCCCACGACTTCCCGATTGACCTGCAAGGGGAAAGAGATGCGTGGTAGGACTAACTAGAAAACCGGTGTTGTGTATCTCTAATTCCATTTTTCATTTATTGTTTTGATAATCATAATAAAATCAACCCCTCCTTGATTCCCCTATTGAGGTCCACTTGGACCGAAAGAGGTTCTTGGAGTGTTTTCTTTTTAATAAGAACACCTCTTTTAAAATTTACTAAAAATAACGAAGAATCTAGTGTGTATGCTCTGTACTTGGCTACGGTTCGTTCGATCAGTCAAGCTGCATAAAAAGCACTTGAGTGACTAGATTAATTATTCCTCGCCTCCCAAATTGACAAACCATCATGCGAAAATCCAATGCCTCGAACAAAATATAAGCGGTGGCAAAATACCGAAAGGAGTGGGAGCAACTAGAAAGTGACCTCGAGGCGTCGATTTTTAACACACCCTGACAGGTGCATTATGAACAATAGTCTCTGACACTTAGTTCTATCCCACAAACACTTTGCGGGTAGCTGTGAAAGTTTACTTTTGGACATACTCCAAGCACCCCTTGGGTATATCTCAAGACCCCTTTCTGCCTAAATTAATTCATTCACATTCCACATTAATTTAAAATCTACCAAGATACATTTGCAAAACATTCATTGAAGCGCATGCAAGCACATTATTTTCTTTGTTGACCCCATTTAAGGCACTAGTGATTTACTTTGATCAATTCTTTAGATTATATATATATTGAGTGTCATTACTGTGCTTATATGCTTTAAATAATACATCTTGTTATCTTTTGTTTCCACTGGTTAAATTCAAAACTCCTAAACAACTTAATCAATATAACACCATCACACTAAGTAATTAGCCTTAGTAATTTAATAGGCTCTACCCCCCTTAGCTTCATTAGGAGTTAGCCTGAACGGAGGAGTCAAGAACAAGATGACAACCTTGACTCAAGACTTGCCCCCAAGGACACAATGAGTGGCTTGAAGATTTCTGCCACGTAACCTAGGTGTGTGAAAGGCGACAACACTTTTTGGCGCCGTTGCCAGGGGTAAATCTTTTTATTCTCAAGTACGACTTTTGTTTTCTTCCTTTTTTGTTTTTTTCTTTGTTTGATGAATGATTAGAGTAGATATTTGATTTTCATCTGGTGACTCCACTAATGTTTTTCAGTCTTTTATTTTTACAAAGAAAATAAAAAAATATTCTTGTGAGAATTCTTAAATGTATATTTTTAATCTCACAGGGTGACTCCATTGAAGTGATAAAACCCTGTAATCTCATAAACTTGTGAAGTTTTGTTGTGTCTAGATGAGCCCATGCGACATGTTAAAACCTTTAAATACTCATCACTTGACAGCTCCACCTTTTTAGTACAAGGTTTAATGGTTATATCAAATGCATACTATTAATTTTTGATATGGATGAATTAAAGGAGAAAATGGTGCCCAGATAACCAGACTTTTTCAGCCTATCAATTTCTCAAACATATTGGGTTTTACTAACTGTTGTAATGGTGTGGGGGATGCATATAATTGGATTTCAGTATTTCATGGAATTTATGGTGATTCGGCCATCTGGCATTTCAAATATTTCCTTCAGTTGATGGCCGACTTCAATATTCTTCATGAAGACAATATGATGGAAATTTTTGCTAGTACTTTTTTGGGTGAGGCATGTTGTTGGTTCTATCAGGGCCTTCCTAATAAATTTATAACTTCTTTTCCAAGCTTCCTTTGGATGTTTTTAGAGGAGTGGCATGATGGTAGGGGTAGTATGAATGGTTTGAAAAAGTTCCTTGAAAAGATATGTACCTTCTACCTATTTAGGATAGAGTATCACATGGAAACAAATGATGGACCTTTTTCTATGACACAAAGTATTGAAGACTTTGAATCACTTCTTGAACATTTAAGTGAAGAGGAGATCCATGATACTCCCATCAAAGAGTTTCCTTATAGTTATTCAAGAAAGGAAGTAATTAAGTGGCTTATTAAAGAATATGAGGTATCTTCCAATACACACTAAGATTATGACGAAGGGAAAATCCAGGATAATCCTATTGAAGAGCTTCAGGAGGAGCCCATGATGGAACACATTGTTTAAGACTCTCCTCATGTCACCATAGCTGAAAACATTGAAGATTTGAGGTATTCTCAAGTGTGTTGCAATGCAGATATTTTTCCAGAAATCCCTCTAGAGAAACCCATTGAGAAACACATCCCAAGTGATCCCATTGAATATGTCCAAAACGTTTCCTTGATTGAAGATAATATTTAAGATCCTCTTCATCATATCATAACAGAATCCTATAAAGAAACTTATGGTAAGATCAGTATGGTGTGTGGTGACACTAGACCTTATTCCCCTCATGTTGATGAGGGTTTGGAAACTTTATTGCCTTGTTACATTTTTTTGAAGAAGATTGTTATGAATACAAGGAAGACATGGATAGGCAGGAGCATGATGCCATGGATGAAGAGTCCCCCACATATGACATGGATGGGAGTGATGAATATTGGAATTTCATAGATAATCTAACTTGTGAAAATCTTATGGAGAATCCCATCCATGATATGTCCAACAAGGGGAGTGTCTATTCAAAAATTTGTGGAAGTCCAATATACGATACGTCCATAGAGGGGAGCACGGATCTGGATGCTTGGGAAAACCTTAGTATGGAAGAGGAGCATTCAGAATTTTCACGTGATCATTAAGAGTCATATCATGTAGAGCCGCACAAGGGTATCGGTAATGAAGACATTGAGAAACAATGTTGTGAAAAGTCATATGTGATGCAGTCAGTGGAATATCAGTCTCAGCCATGTTTTTCACATATAAAGGTTCCTTATGATTTGGAGCTACTTGGGGCTTGTGCAACGATTTATCATTTGATAAGCCGTAGTGATCAGTATGATGATGTAGTCAGTCTACCTCATCATTCTGATTGGTATATCAGTCCTATCCAGTCATGGATAGAAGCAACTTGCATGAGCACATACAAGTTGTGGAAGAATTTTTATGACATTATTCATGCCTATGATCTCCCATCCATCCCTCCCATTCTGAATCATCACGAAGGTTTGCATTTTCTGAATAAGGTATCCTTAGTTTGGCTGGTAACCAAAGACAACGAATTTTTTTTTATGTTAATAAAATGCTTAGGTGGTTACACTGGATTTTGGATTACACCTAACCTTTTTATATCATGTTTACAGTACAAAAATAAGCTCCTAAAAGAGAGCATTTACTTTCTGCATTTATGTTTTGTACTTATCTATAATAAAACTTTTTTTTCATTAGTTAATTACATTTATTTTGTTTAAATAAATCAGCTTAATGGTTCATTTGGTTCATATAAAGCTTGCGCTACCAGGGTTTTCTTGTCAAGTTGAGATGTTTTTACAAGGTATATAACCAGATATTCTAGTGTTCTTGTATCCTATCCTTGCCTTAAAGACCAGATCGAGCACACGTCCCATAGTTGAAGCCAGAATGTTACCACATAAGTTGTACTTAGTGGTTTTTTATCAAGTGATCATGGTGAACTAGACAAGGATAACTTGTTCGGACTTCAGAAGACCTTCAGTCTTGTTTCTGGAAAACTTTGTTGTACAATATCACATGTTCATACCCCCTTGGGGGAGTTGTAATAAATGTTCTAGCATGATAGTGTCTGTAAAAGACTCGGTCTCTTAGACTTTATTTTTCAATATTATCAGCCCATGATGTTTTTTCTCTTGGTTATTACTAGTTGTTGAATAAACGACTGATAATTTCTGAGTTTTTCACTCAATAGCTCCAAAGTTGGGGTGGTCGACTTGGAATTTAGGCCTATTGAGGTTATTAGAGTCTACGTGTCAATGTATAAACATGCTAGGCATTATGGTTGAGTCATATGAACATGTCTAAGTCCCCGTCGGTTTTTTAAATTTTAAATTTTTTCAGTGTTTTTTATTAAAATTTATTTTTTTCCAAAACTCAGGCTGTTTTTTAATAGTTTAATTGGAAAAATTGGTTTTGTAAAAAGTGGGATTGGAAGTTAGATTCAGTCATGTAGGTGCTCATTTTCAAGCTAAGAGCACCATGTAAACCCATAGACCCACATTTTCCTAGTTTTGAGTGATTTTCCATCACTCAGGTCAGAAAGCCCCAAAAAATCAATTATTGATTATTTTAATTAATAAATTCATGAATAATGGAGCAAATCCAAAATCCTAGATCAATGGATTCTCAATCGATTTGATTGAAATCAATAATATCTGCACCATATTGACTGGATCTAACAAATCCTTGACTGAAGGAGGTGATCTGGACAGATCCAGAGTTGAACTTTAGCCTCCTTTATGGGGAATTGGGCCCTCTCTCTCTCCTCCACACGTGTGGGCTCTTATGGAAGCCCTGTGGTTGATGTGTCAACTCAATCAACCCCCTGATTGATAGGTAGACTTAGTGGAAGCTCAGTTCAGCTTTAGATTAGGCATTGATGGACTCTCCTTCAGCTGCAGTGGTCTGTCTCCTTGGGATTTGCGCCCCCCTGGGATGGATCTCCTTTTTTTGTATAAATAAATCTTAGATCACCTCTTCTAAGCTAGTTAGAATTGGGATTGAGGTGTTTTTGCTATTGTACTGTTGTTATTCTTTATTTTTCTAGAATAAATAATCTTTGGAGGAAATATCTATGGTGTAATGCTCTTCATGTGTGGCTGGTGATTACCAAATGCTTATGAGGTATAATTTGTGTTATTTATCTTTGCTTTTGCTGGTTAATTGTTGGCCTTGAAGGAGAGAGATCCCTCCCGTTAGGGTAAGATTTTATTCCTGTTTGATTTATGCTCTTACTATTTTATTGTTTCAGATCTATTCGAGTCGCATGTATTTTAAGTGTAATTGCATGCTTTCCAATTATCTTTTCCAGCAACACCTATGTTTTAACCATCTGTTTGTGCAAGGATTTCTAAGCTGCAGGTGATATTGCTTGTAGAATAGGTTTAGCTGGTTTTCATATTCCTCATCTTAAAGATCTTCAGGAGGACATAGTCCCTTGGTGTTCAAACAAAGTAGACTCCAAATCCCAACATTCCCAGGCTTCCAACACTCTTTCTCTCTCTTTCTCCTTCAAAAAATCAATTTTCTTACCTGGTTACTGTGTTCGAAAGCTTTGTTATCATTTGGATCTGTTATATTAAAGTAAAAATTACATATATATGCTATTTCAAAGCTTATAGTCTAGATCTCATTTCTGAAAAGTATCATTAAGCATTTTAGATCTAGCTTATTGAAATCGTTCGTTGTGCATGGAAAGTTAAAGTGAAGCCGTAGGTTGCATGCTGTAGATTTAATTTTATGTTTTAAAAAGATTAAATCCAGCAATCGGTGCATATTTCATTGGCTTCGCAAACATCAAGACAATATCCCAAGGAAATCTTGCTTTCCTTGGTTCCTTTTTCACCCGTTTAGCTAGTTTTAACTTAGTTTTTTTTTAGTTAAGGTAGGCTGACCCAAAGGTACTCTTAAAGTGATTTTGGGCATATTTTATTATAAAATTATTTATGGTTTTTAGAATGTGTAACAGAAAATAAGAGAAGATGCTGTTCGAAAGTGGCCTCGAGAGCATTCAAATCCCCCCAAGGGTCTCCCCTTTGACTGAAGTCTTAAATTTTTTGGAAAACTTGTAAGATCTTGGTTTCATCCTGTATAAGGACCAGGAGGATTCTGATATTTCAGTTTTATTATATTGTAACCAATAATAATAAAATTAAATCTCTTTTGATTAGGCACTTTCAAGCCCGCTCCCCATCCCCCTAGGGGGGATCCGCGTCCGTTTCCTTTTTATTGCTTTTTTCCCTTTTTTTGTTCTAGTTTAGTATTGACATGCAGGATGGTTTACTTTGATAATATTTTTCACTATTCCATATTTTCAGTTCAAAATTAATCATACTACTTACCCCACGACTTCCCTATTGCCCCGCAAGGGGAAAGAGATGCATGGTAGGACTAATTAGAAAATCGGTGTTGTGTATCTCTGATTGCATTTTTCATTTATTGTTTTTATAATCATAATAAATTCAACCCCTCCTTGATTCCCTGATTGAGGTCCACTTGGATCGAAAGAGGTTCCTGGAGGGTTTTCTTTTTAATAAGAACAACTCTTTTAAAATTTACTAAAAATAATGAAGACTCTAGTGTGTATGCTCTGTACTTGGCTTTAGTTTGTTCAATAATTCAAGCTGCATAAAAAGAACTTGAGTGACTATATTAATTAGTCCTCAAATCCCAAATTGACAAACCATCAGGAAAAAATCCAATGCCTTGAACAAACTATAAGCGGTGGAAAAATACCCAAAGGAGTGGGAACAACTGGAAAGTAACCTCGAGGCGTCGATCTCTATCACACCCTGATGACTGCGTTATGAACAATAGTCTTTGAGACTCCATTCCATCCCACAAACACCTTGCGGGTAGTTGTGAAAGTTTACTTTTGGACATACTCCAAGTACCCCTCGGGTATATCTGGAGTCCCCTTTTCGCCAAATTTAATTCATTCAAATTCCACATTAATTTAAAATCTACCAAGAGACATTTGCAAAAGATTCATTCAAGTGCATGCAAGTACATTTTTTTCTCTATTGACTCCATTTAAGGCACTGGTGATTTACTTTGATCAATTCTTTTGATTATATATATATATTAAGTGTCATTACTGTGCTTATATGCTTTAAATCTTGCATCTTGTTATCTTTTGTTTCCACTGGTTGATTTCAAAACTCCTAAATAACTTAATCAATATAACACCATCACACTAAGTAATTAGCCTTAGTAATTTAATAGGGTCTACACCCCTTGGCTTCATTAGGAGTTAGCTTGAATGGAGGAGTCAAGAATAAGGTGAAAGCCTTGACTCGAGACTTTCCCCCAAGGACACACTGGCTGGCTTGAAGATTTCTGCCACGTAACCCAGGTGTGTGAAAGGCGGCAACACTTTTTGGCACCATTGTCGAGGATCCTTTTATTTCCGAGTGTGACATTTTTTTTCTTCCTTTTTTCTTTTTTTTTCTTTGTTTGATGAATGCTTAGAGTAGATCTTTAATTTTCATCTGGCGACTCCACTAACATTTTTCAGTCTTTTACTTTTACAAAGAAAAGAAAAAAATATTCTTGTGAGAATTCTTAAATGTATATTTTTAATTTCACATGGCGACTCCATTGAAGGTATAAAACCCTGTTATCTCATAAACTTGTGAAGTTTTGTTGTGTGTATATGAGCCCATGCGATATGTTAAAACATTTAAAGACTCATCACTTGACAACTCCACCTTTTCAGTACAAGGTTTAATGGTTATATCAAACGCATACTATTAATTTTTCATATGGATGAATTAAAGGAGAAATATGGTGCCCAGATAACCAGAGTTTTTCAGCCTATTGATTTCTCAAACATATCGAGTTTTCCTAACTATTGTAATGGTGTGGGGGGATGCATATAAATGGATTCCAATATCTCATGGAAATTATGGTGATTCAGCCATCTAGCATGTCAAATCATTCCTTCAGTTGATGGCTGAGTCCAATATTCTTCATGAAGACAATATGATGGAAATGTTTGCTAGTACTTTTTGGGGTGAGGCCTGTTGTTGGTTCTATTAGGGCCTTCCTAATAAATGTATAAATTCTTTTCCAAGATTCATTTGGATGTTTTTAGAGCAGTGGCATGATGGTAGGGGTAGTGTGAATGGTTTGAAAAAGTTCCTTGAAAAGATCTGTGCCTTCTACCTATCTAGTATAGAGTATCGCATGGAAACATATGATGGACCTTTTTCCATGATACAAAGTATTGAAGAATTTGAATCACTTCTTGAACATTTAAGTGAAGAGGAGATCCATGATACTCCCATTAAAGATTTTCCTCATAGTTATTCAAGAAAGGAAGTAATTAAGCAGCTTATTAAAGAATATGAGGTATCTCCCAATACACAACAAGATTATGAGGAAAGCAAAATCCAAGATGATCCTATTGAAGAGCTTCAGGAGGATCCCATCATGTAACACATTTTTGAAGACTCTCCTCATGTCACCATAGCTGAAATCATTGAATATTTGAGGTATTCTCAAGTGTGTTGCAATGCTAATATTTTTCCAGAAATCCCTCTAGAGAAACCCATTGAGGAACACATCCCAAGTGATCCCATTGAATATGTCCAAAAATTTTCCATGATTGAAGATAATATTGAACATCCTCTTCATGATATCATAATAGAAGCCTATAAAGAAACTTATGATAAGATTAGTATGGTGTGTGGTGACAGTAGACCTTGTTCTCCTCATGTTGATGAAGGTTTGGAAATTTTATTTCCTTGTAACATTTTTTTGAAGAAGATTGTTATGAATACAAGGAATACATGGATAGGCAGGAGCATGATTCCATGGATGAAGAGTCCCCCACATATGACATGGATGGGAGTGATGACTATTGGAATTTCATAGATAATCCAACTTGTGAAAATCTTATGGAGAATTCCATCCATGATATGTCCAACAAGGGGAGTGTATATTCAAAAACTTGTGGAAGTACAATCTATGATACATCCATAGAGGGGAGCATAGATCTGGATGCCTGGGAAAACCTTAGTATGGAACAGGAGCATTCAGAATTTTCATGTGATCATTCAGAGTCATATCGTGTAGATCCACACAAGGGTATTAGTAATGAAGACATTGAGAAACAGTGTTGTGAAAAGTCATATGTTATGCAGTCAGTGGAATATCAGTCTTAGCCATATTTTCCACATATAGAGGTTCCTTATGATTTGGAGTTGCTTGGGGCTTGTGCAATGAGTTATCATTTGATAAGCCATGGTGATCAGTATGATGATGTAGTCAGTATACCTCATCGTTTTGATTGGTATATCAGTCCTATCCAGTCATGGATAGAAGCAGCCTGCATGAGAACATACAAGTTGGGGAAGAATTTTTATGACATTATTCATGCCTATGATCTCCCATCCATCCCGCCCATTCTGAATCATCATGCATGTTTTCATTTTCTAAATAAGGTATCCTTACTTTGGCTGGTAACCAAAGACAAGGAATTTTTTTTTTATGTTAATAAAATGCTTAGGTGGTTACATTGGATTTTTTATTACACCTAACCTTTTTATATCATGCTTAGAGTAGGAAAATAAGCTCCTAAAAGAGAGCATTTACTTTCTGCATTTATGTTTTGTACGTAGCTATAGTAATTTTTTTTTCATTAGTTAATTACATTTATTTGGTTTCAATAAATCAGCTTAATGGTTCATTTGGTTTTTACATAAAGCTTGTGTTACTGAGGTTTTCTTGTCAAGTTGAGATGTTTTTACAGGGTATATAAACCGGATATTCTGGTGTTCTCATATCCTCTCTTTGCCTTAAAGACTAGATTGAGAACATGTTCCACATTTGGAGCTAGAATGTTACCACCTAAGTTGTACTTAGTGGTTTTTTATCAAGTGAGCTTGGTGAACAGGACAAGGATAACTTGTTCGGACTTCAGAAGACCTTCAATCTTGTTTCTGGGAAACTTTGTTGTACTATATCACATGTTCATACCCCCTTGGGGGATTTGTAATAAATGTTCTAGCATGATAGTGTCTGTAAAAGACTCGGTCTCTTGGAATTTCTTTGTCAATACGATCAGCCCAGGGTGTTTTTTCCCTTGGTTATTATTGGTTGTTGAATAAACGACTAATAATTTCTGAGTTTTTCACTCAATACCTCGAAAGTTGGGGTGGTCGTCTTGGCATTTAGGCCTATTGAGGTTATTAGAGTCTATGTGTCAATGTATAAACATGCTAGGCATTATGGTTGAGTCATATGAACATGTCTAAGTCCCCCCTGGTTTTTAAAATTTTTAAATTTTTAAATTTTTTTAGTGTTTGTTATTAAAATTTATTTTTTCCAAAACTTAGGCTATTTTTTAATAGTTTAATTGAAAAAATTGGTTTTGTAAAAAGTGGTATCGGAAGTCAGATTCAGTCATGTAGGTGCCCATTTTCAAGCTAAGAGCACCATGTAAACCCATACACCCACTTTTTCCTAGTTTTGAGTGATTTTCCATCACTCAGGTTAGAAAGCCCCAAAAAATCAATTATTGGTTATTTTAATTAATCAATTGATGAATAATGGAGCAAATCCAAAATCCTAGATCAATGGATTCTCAACAAATTGACTGAAATCAGTCAGAGCTGCACCAGATTGACTGGATCTGAAAAATCCTTGATTGAAGGAGGTGATCTAGATAGATCCAGAGTTAAACTTCAGCCTCCTTTATGGGGAATTGTGCCCTCTCTCTCTCCTCCACATGTGTGGGATTTTCTGGAAGCCCTGTGGTTGATGTGTCAGTCAACAGGTTGATGTGTTAGCTCAATTAGCCCCCCGATTGACAGGTAGACTTAGTGGAAGCTCAGTTTGGATTCAAATCAGGCATTGATGGACTCTCCTTTAGCTGCAGTGGTCTGTCTCCTTGGGATTTTCTCCCCCCCAGGCTGGATCTCCTATTTTTTGTATAGATAAAGCTCACATCACCTCTTCCAAGATAGTTAGAACTGGGATTGAGGTGCTATTTCTTTTGTAATGTTGTTATTGTTTATTTTTCTAGAATAAAGAAGATTTGGAGGCAAGATCTATGGTGCAATGCTCTTCATGTGTGGATGGTGATTGTCAAATGCTTATGAGGTGTAATCTATGTTATTTATCTTTGCTTTTGCTGGTTAATTGTTGGCCTTGATGGAGAGAGCTCCCTCCTGTTAGGGTAAGAGTTTATTCTAGTTTAATTTATGCTCTTACTATTTGATTGTTTAAGATCTATTGGAGTTGCATTCTTTCCAATTATATTTAAGTTTAATTGCATGCTTTCCAATTATCTTTTCCAGTAGCACCTATGTTTTAACCATCTGTTTGTGCAAGGATTTCTAAGTTGCAAGTGATATTGGTTGTAGAAGAGGTTGAGTGGGTTTGCATCTTCCTCACCTTCAAGATATTCTGGAGAAAATAGTCCCTCAGTGTTCCACCAAAGCAGACTCCAAAGCCCAACATTCCCATGCTTCCAGCGCTCTTTCTCTCTCTTTCTCCTTCAAAAAATCAATTTTCTTACCTGGTTACTATGTTTGAAAGCTTTGTTATAATTTGGATCTGTTATATTAAAGTAAAACTTACATATATATTCTATTTCAAATCTCATAGTCTAGATCTCATTTATGAAAAGTATCATTAAGCATTCTAGATCTAGCTTAGGGAAATCGTCCGTTTTGCATGGTAAGTTAATGAGAATCCATAGGTTGCATGCTGTAGATTTCCTTTTATGCTTTAAAAATATTAAATCCAGAAATCCGTGCATATTTCATTGGCTTCACAAATAGAAAGCCAAGATCCCAAGGAAATTTTTCTTTTCTTGGTTCCTTTTTCACCAGTTTAGCTAGTTTTAACTTAGTTTTTTTTAGTTAAGGTAGGCTGACCCAAAGTTACTATTAAAATTATTTTGGGAATATTTTATTCTAACATACTTGCTGGTTTTTATCATGTGTAAAAGAGAATAATAGAATATTCTGTTTGAAAGTGGCCTCGGGAGCGTTCAAATCCCCCCAGGGTTCTCCCCTTTGACTGAAGTCTTAAATTTTTGGAAAAGTTGTAAGATATTGGTTTCATCCCGTATAAGGACCAAGAGGATTCTGATATTTCAGTTTTTTTATATTGTAACCAATAATAATAAAAGGAAATATCTTTTGAGTAGGCTCTTTCGAGCCTGCTCCCCATCCCCCTAGGGGGGATCCACGTTCGTTCCATTTTTTTTTCATTTTTCCCTTTTTTCCATTCTACTTTAGTATTGAGATGTAGGATGGTTTAGTTTGATAATATTTTTCACTATTTTATATTTTCAATTCAAAATTAATCATACTACTTACCCCACGACTTCCCGATTGACCCGCAAGGGGAAAGAGATGGGTGGTAGGACTAATAAAAAATAGGTGTTGTGTATCTATGATTCCATTTTAATTTATTGTTTTGATAATAGTAATAAAATCAACCCCTCCTTGATTCCCCGATTGAGGTCCACTTGGACCGAAAGAGGTTCCTGGAGGGTTTTCTTTTTAATAAGAACACCTCTTTTAAAATTTACTAAAAATAACGAAGAGTCTAGTGTGTATGCTTTGTACGTGTTTGTCGTTCATCTAATCAGCCAAGCTGCCTAAAAAGCACTTGAGTGACTATATTAATTAGTCCTCACCTCCCAAATTGACAAACCATCAGGAAAAAATCCAATGCCTCAAACAAAATATAAGCGGCGGCAAAATACCCAAAGGAGTGGGAACAACTGGAAAGTGACCTCGAGGCACCGATCTCTGTCACACCCTGATGGGTGCATTATGAACAATAGTCTCTGAGACTCTGTTCCAACCCACAAACACCTTGCGGGTAGCCATGAAAGTTTACTTTTGGACATACTCCAAGTACCCCTTGGGTATATCTGGAGTCCCCTTTTCGCCTAATTTAATTCATTCACATTCCAGATTAATTTAAAATCTACCAAGAGACATTTGGAAAACATTCATTCAAGCGCATGCAAGCACATTATTTTCTCTGTTGACTCCATTTAAGGAACTGGTGATTTACTTTGATCAATTATTTCAAATATAGATATATTGAGTGTCATTACTGTGCTTATATGCTTTAAATCTGGCATCTTGTTATCTTTTGTTTCCACTGGTTAATTTCAAAACTCCTAAACAAATTAATCAATATAACACCATCACACTAAGTGATTAGCCTTAGTAATTTAATAGGGTCTAGACCCCTTGGCTTTGTTAGGATTTAGCCTGAACAGAGGAGTCAAGAACAAGGTGATAGCCTTGACTCGAGACTTGCTCCCAAGGACACACCGAGTGGCTTGAAGATTTCTGCCACGTAATTGAGGTGTGTGAAATGTGGCAATAGGGATGTTCTTCAAGGATTATGTTGAATGTGATGTTCTTCAATGATTATGTTGGATTGGGGTGTTCCTTAATAATTAAGTTGCATTGCGATGCTTATCAAGAGTTATGTCACATTGTGATGACTTATGGGGTTATTCTATATTGATACATTCCTCTGAGTGTTATGTGTTATGTTGGATTTTTATGTTCCTCAAGGGTTATACCATATTATGGAATTCACGTTGGTTAACTTATGTCAAAAAATTTGTGATGGATTTTAATGTTCCTCAATGGTTGTCTCAATGTGACATTGAAAGATAGTTATGTTGCATTATGACTTTCATTCAGGGTTATGTCACCTTGCACTGCATATCAACATGGATATGTTGTATTTCTACACTCCTCAATGATTATGTCACAATATGACATAGACCGTTTTTATCTATGTGAAATTTCTATGTTCCTCAACGGTTACGTCACATTATGGCATTCCTCAATGGTTATGCTAGATAATTGAGGCATTCATTTTTCCATTTAATAGATAGAATGAATTTGATAATTTTTTTAACAAGAATGGGTAGAATTTTTTAATATTAAAAGCAAAAGAAGGTTTTCAACCACATTATACAGTTCGAAATTCACTTTTAGGCCATAAAACAGAGTCCTCTTGGTATCCCATTCCTATTCCTTTTACATTACATTCTATCAGCATTCTAATAATCTTGTTACTTAGCGTTCTACACCTATAGGTTCTAATAAACTGATTCATAAGCATACTACAAGTCAAAAAGATGAAAAATACTTCATTTTCAGCTTGAGGGACCTGGAATTTCGACTGAAGAATTTATGGATTAGTTGAGCAGCTCCCCC
>LPNX010259029.1:721519-780428 GCA_001517045.1 Pseudotsuga menziesii
CCTCCCCGTGTTTTTACTCAAATTTTGATCAGTATAGCTCGTTGGATGCAGAATTAAATTCTGCATCCAAAAATCTCTCCTGATCAAAATTTGAGTAAAAACACGAGGAGATATGTCGAAAATACAAACAAAAAAGTAGTTTTTTTCTTTTCTTCAAACGAAAATTAATAAATATTATTTTATTATTTTAACTATTATTTTATTAATTTTTTTTAGGAGGCCCATTTTGAGTTGAAATTTCCTCTAATGAGTGTCTCCCTTCTTCTTTTCTCTCGTTGCGTCATCCTATATTTCTTGCTTGACAACATCAGTTGCCACATCTACCTCATTGGGGGTCCTTCCATCCACTTCTTCTATAGAACCCCAATGAAATTTTCCATGAGATCTAATGGTAGTGAGAAAGGGTTAAGTAAAATGATCAAGTTCAACAATGTCTGCAAATTAGTCCAGGAGTGCTTGAGCCCTATCATTGAGATCCAAATTTAGGTTTTTTCCTTCCTTCACTTTAATAATGTCACTACGGATGAAGAGAAGAGCATCAGTCATCACTACAAGATGTTAAAGAAAACAAATATCATCCACGCGATGAGAAGGAATGTGGAATCCATGGCCCTCCCTAATGTGGTGATCATGTTGATCCACGTCATTAGCTTTCTCCATGTGATCCTCACACTCTCAGACCACTCTATAGTTAAAATTTGTTCAGCGTATATGAAATTCAGAGCTCCCACCACACCGAGTAGAGTCGAGCATCAGGGATGGAAAATGAATGATATTGGAACCATGCGAAGGAGTCATTGAACAAACCTTTCTAAGATCCAAGCATGAGTTACTCTTCCTAATTAGACATGTCATATTAGTCTGCACCATGAGGGAAGGAATTGATGCCACTAAAAGCTGATATCCTCGCAGTCGCTTCCCTGTTAGTTGTCACAAGATGTCGATTAACTCTCGTCCCATCCACATTGATAACACCACCATTCTCTGCCAACACCCCATCCATATTATTATTATTATCATTATTCAAATATAATATTAACATTAACATTATTAAATTAATAAGATTATCAATATTAATCTTGTAAAGATTAATATTGCAATTAGTTAAATTAACAATAATAACATAATCAATAAATTAATAACATTAATGTTAATATTTTTTTTGTAAGTGAGTAACCATGAGGGATTTGAAATTGTGACTTTCCATTTACAACTTATCATCTCAATTACTCATTACCAATTTCTCTAACCCCCATGGGAGCTGTTAATGTTAATATTGATAGTAATATTAATATTAATTTTAATATGAAGAAACATCAATATCAATATTAACATTAATGTAAACATTGGTATTAGGAAACATTAATATCAATCTCAACCATAACATAATTTTAAAAATATATTTGTATTCACTTTAACACTAGACATAATATTGAAACTTGATTTATTAACACCTAATTAACTTGAAATTTGACATAATTATTGGTACCTAATTAACATTAACATTAATATTATTGATAACAATAACCCCATTAATAATATCATTAATACCATAATACTATGCCATAATGCAACCTAACCATTGATTAAAGCCAACATGGATTGATATTAAAGTAAATTATGGATTAAAGTCAACACGAATTGAAGTCAACAATGGATTAAAATCAACCATTGTTGACCATGAAGCATTCATAATGAACCAACTATGGATTAATGTCAAGTATGGATTAAAGTCACTTATGTCTTAAAGTTAACATGGTTCAACTTTGCTTGAAAGTAAAATATGGATTGTAATCAAATATGGATTGACATCAACATTGCATTGAATTTAACCTTACATTAAAGTAAACTATGGATTGAAATCAACCCTGGATTGATGTCAACCATGGATTGAATTCAGACTTGGATTGAATTCAACTTTTGATTGAAATAAACCTTAACTTGAATCCAACCTTCGATTGAAATCAACCTTGGATTGAATTCAACCTTTGCTTAAGTCAATGAAGTCAACTGTGGAGTGAAGTCTACCATGGATTAAAGTCAACCATGTTTTCAAATCAAACTTGGATTGAATTCAACTATGGAATGAAGTCAACGATTGATTGAAGTCAACCATGGATACAAAACAACCTTAGATTAAAGTCAACCTTACTTAAAATTCACTTATGGATTGAAGTCAACTATGGTTTGATGTCAACCTCAAATTGAATCAAGCCTTGGATTGAAGTCAATTTTGCATAAAGTAACCTATGGATTAAACTCAACCTTGCTTTAAAGTCAACTATGGATTGGATCCATCCTTCGGTTGAAGTTAACCATGGCCTAAAGCCAACCTTGGATTGTAGTCAACCTTGCTTAAAAGTAAACTATGGATTGAAGTCTCCATTTATTTGAAGTCGACCTTAGATTGAACTCGACCTTAGACTAATGTCAACCTTTCTTAAAAGTCAACTATGGATTAAAGTCAAATAGAGATTGAAGTAAACCTTTGATTGCATTGAATATTGGATTAAAGGAAACCATGGATTGATGGAAACCATGGTTTGAAGTCAACCTTGGATTTAAGCCAACCTTGGATTGAAGTCAAACTTGCTTAAAAGTCAACTTTGGATTGAAGTAAGCCTTGCTTAAAAGTGAAAGGCTACTTTGGATTGAACTCAATATACTCAACCATGGTTCGACCTTTGTTCAACCATGGTTTGAATCATGATTGTCTTCAATACATCGTTGAATTCAAATTCAATCAGCCATAATTGAATTGATATTATTAATAATAGGGCATGTTCAAGATAATGAGGGTCTCTTTTGACACATTAGATTCAATAGAAAACTGAAAAAATAGGCATCCATCAACTTACATGGATATTTTCAGACACTTACATAATGAATCTTGCGATGAGTAAAAAAATGAAATGTGGGAAATTGAATGACGTTTCCAAATATATAAATTTTTTTCTATTGAAAATGTTCTTAACTATCTAAAGTTAGATATTTTTTAACGGGCACTTTTTTTTGGGACAAATTATAAGGTATATGTTTTTGTTGGTGCAGCCTTTGAGTTCCTAAATGATGGAATCGACTTACGAAAACTGGTAGACATATAGAGAACATATAGTACTAGTGGATGACTGTATATATAATTTTTATTTTTGGTTGACTTAAATCCATAATACACAACATATGCGAAGATTTTTGGCCTGTTTAAGAGAAAATTGTGGCAACACAACAGATGCTACCAATGCAATTGGACCTATTACCCAAATTAGTGATCGATTTCCTTCTTCAGATGATTTCAAACTGGGATCCCCTTCTTTGAGATTCTGGTAATTACCTCCACTGAACGCAACAAAACATGGGTTTCCATCAACATCTTTTCTCTTATGCAGTTCCTCATTCTTAGAAGAAACTATGGTATCCTTAACAATGTCCTCTACAGGCACTTGCAGTTCTTGATCTGCTTTCAAATTGGTGGATGAAGCCTGTTCTTCAGGTGTAGTAGAGAAAAATATCCCCACCCTTCTCTTGAAAGGTACCTTTTTTCTAAATTCCCTTGGACTGAATGGTGACCATATGCTAAAGAATTTGCATGAAATATCCACTTTTCCTGAAAAACTCCAAAACTTGTAGTTAGAGTTCTAATAGTGGTTAAAATTTTAACACCTTGAGACTACATATATCCTTCACTTATGTGTTGAATATAATGAATGCAATTTTATTTTTCCTCGTTACCATATGAAAGAAATAAAATTTAAATAGAAACTAGAGGAAGAGATAATCATACATTGCACAAAGGAAAGGTTTCCAACGTCGTGTTTGTGGCCTTCTACACAATTTCTTGGTAATTTTGGCTGGAAAGCATCAGAAAAGCATATATAATTCAAATATCAATAGCAGTAAAGGAAACATAAGTTTTTACTTCTAAAAATTTTCTTCTGTCTAGAGCAGATATTTCTGGACTTAAGTAATGATAGCTAGGACCTTGTTTCTAATGGTGTTTTGTGAGTAGTGAAAACAAAATTGTGAGGAAATCTAGCTACAAGGTAGACATTCCCAAGCACTCATAGAAATTATTCCTCAGGTAAACTGGTGGAAACAATTAACAAATCATGCAATTACAACAATAACCCATTTAAACAAAAATCTAGACAAATAACTTTTCAATCTCCTTTAATCAGAGAAAAAACTCCTCATCTACAATAGATCCAACCCAATATACATCACCTGTTAACACAAAAACTGTCACTTCTACAAATTTATAGTACAATATCAATAGTTCCTTTTATATATTTAAATCTCCTCTTGGTTTCGTTCGAATGTGACTCTTTTGGACATCTTATAAAAAACATGGAAACCTTATTATCAACAAACGTAATACAAGGTTTTGTATGGTTTAGGTATATGAGACATCATTAAAAATGCATAGCATGGTTTAACTATCTTTAAATGCATAGACATTATACTTCATTTACCTTGTCAAAATATAAGTTGCATGAGAGGATACACTCTTGAATAGAGGTTATGAAGTGACTCTGTTGAATGTAGACATTTGTAGGATTTTCATGGGCCAAGGGTACGTGTTATTGGAACACGTATTGCTGCAGCTTGTGCACATGTTGCTTTAGTTGCATTATCCAAAGAATAATGCACTACAAGAACTGTTGGAGATAGATCCTTACATAAAGAAGGTTATACTCACGGTGATTGCGTGACTTCAAAGAACAATATATCTGTTAGTTTTTCAACATTTAAGCTAGCATTATATGGATCTTTAACTGAGAAAACAACAAGCACAACAATCAAACATAAGAGACAATGAACACAATGTTTTTCCTCGGGGAAACCATAAATGGAGAAAACGCCACAACTTCCTCAGAGATAGAATCAACACAAAAGGTAAAACCCCAAAATAGTAAGATGCACTCCCGACAGTAGTAACCTTCTTCTTCTCTAGCCCCAGTGTCTTCTCCTTCCTCAACTATGCGCTACACTTGATTGCATATGTGATGTGTGCTAAATAGAGAGTCCAAATCTCTATTTATACTAATCCCGACATGACTAAAACCCTACTAGGGCTGACCTCTACTAGGAGAGTCTAATAACCCTAGTGCCCCGGAACTACGAGGACTTTAACCCTTAGACAATTGGAGGGTTACGCATAATGACTTGACATGACTTGCTTACATTATTGATTCTCCTGATCGGAACATCGAGGCATGACATGACATGATAACATCTTGGAATAAACATCAGGTTACAATAGATAAGAAATATAAGTGAATGCATTCCGAAGTTACAATTACATCAACACTCCCTCTTAACTAGGAAGGTATTCTCTTGACATAATTTTCATCACCGGTCTTCTTCTCTGGATCTTTGCATCATCTACATCTCCAAGTCATCTTGTCTTCAAGTCATCTTTATCTTCATGCCATCTTCATCTGTATCTGGATCATCACTCGATTTGGATCATCATCACTGGATCATACTCAATCTGAAACATCACTGGATCATACTCGATTTGGAACATCAATGGATCATACTCGATCTAGAACATCTCTGGATCATACTCGATCTGGGACAGCATTGGATCATACTCGATCTGGAACATCATCACTGGATCTGGATCATGACTCGATCTAGATCATCATCATTGGATCTGGATGATCACTGGATCTGGATGATCACTGGATCTGGATCATCACTGGATCTAGATCATCACTGTTGGATCTAGATCATCACTCAATCCGGATCTCTCAGAGTCATCATAACTGGATCTGGATCATAGCTCGATCTGGATCTCCTTTGGTCACCATCATATGTGCTATCTCATGATTCTTCTCGTCACAGGAAGTTCTACAGAGCTAGCCTTCTTTCATGCTGGGTGTATGCCTACCTCCTTGTAGGTCTTTGGTAGACCTTACATCTGACCTACTCATCAGAATGGCCAGCACTCACATCTGACCTGCTCATCAGAAAGGTGCTAGCCCTTACATCTGACCTACTCCTCAGAATGGCCAACACTCACATCTGACCTACTCGTCAGAAAGGTGGTAGCCATTATATCTGATCATATAGGACCTAATCCTACAGTCACATTAGAATGGCCAACACTCACATATGACCTACTCATCAGAAAGGTGGTAGCCCTTACATCTATGTAGGAGCTCATGATCCTACATCAGAATGGCCAGCACTCACATCTGACCTACTCGTCAGAATGGTGGTAGCCATTACATCTGACCTACTCGTCAGAATGGCCAGCATTCACATCTGACATGGGAGGAACCTAATCCTTTAGCCATGACAGAATGGCACAACCCTTACATCTGACCTACTCATCAGAATGGCTATGGATCTTAGCACTCATATATGACATGGAAGGAACCAATCCTCTCACTATGACAGAATGGATCAACCCTTACATCTCACCTGCTCATCATAATGGCTTCTGGACTCATCACTTCCCCTTGGAAGGGAGCTCAATCTGGAGAACACTAAGCTTCTCCCTGAAGTGCTCGAAATTCACTCTAGCTAGTGACTTCATAAACATATCAGCTATCTAATCGTCCGTCACAACATACTAGAGCTTCACTACTCCCCTCTGCACCATATCCCTGATATAGTGATACTTGATCTCGATATGCTTCGACTTGTCATGGAACACTAGATTCTCTGACAACTTCATGCAACTTTGGTTGTCACAATGTATACAAGTAGCATCCATCTGGAGATCAAATAAATCATACAGTAGCTTCCTTAGCCATACTACCTCACAACTAGCTGAACAAGCTGCAACATACTCTACTTCAGCTATACTCAGTGACAAATGAATTTGCTTCCTGCTCAACCAAGAGATCACACCTGATCCCATACTGAAGCAACACCCTGAAGTGCTCTTCCTATTGATGGCACCACCTACCCAATCTGAATCAACATAACCCTCTAGGTTAATCTTCTAATTCACATCGTACTTGAGCCCATAATCAACTGTACCCCTCAGGTACCTCAGAACATGATTTGCAGCAATCAAGTGAACATTTCTCTGATCTGTCAAGAAATGGCTCAAGGTGTTCACAGCAAAACAAATGTATGGTCTCATGTTCGTCAGGTACATCAAGGACCCAATCATCTGACGATACATCATAGCATCAATTGAATCTAATGAAGCATCACTCAATAGCTTCAGGTTCAATGCTATAGGTGTGGCCATAGCCTTGCAATCCATCATCCCAAACCTCTTTAGGATCTCTACTGCATACTTCCCTTGTCCAATAAAGATTCCATCCACACTCTGCCACACCTCCATACTTAGAAAATAATGCATCATTCCCAATTCCTTCATCTCAAACTTGGCAGCAAGATTTCTCTTCGTATTCACAATCAACCCATCCATACCTGTCACAAATAGATAATATACATATAGTAGAAGCATCACTAGGTTTCCATCTTCAACCTTGTAGTAAAGGTTAGAATCTGCTTTACTTTTGGTAAAGCCCAAACTGGATAGAAAGATGTCAATTCTATCGTAACATGTCTTGGGTGCCTGTTTCAAACCATACAGGGATTTCTTCAATCTGCACACATGAGACTCCCTGTCATGTGTCTCAAAACCGAGTGGTTGTTCTACGTACACTTCCTCTTCCACTACACCATTCAAGAAAGTAGTCTTGACATCCATCTGGTGTATCTTCCATTTCATCACTGCATCCAGAGTAAGTAGTGATATGATGGAAGTGTATCTGGTTACAAGTGCAAAGGATTCTTCATAATCTATTCCTTCTTTCTGAGACAAACCCTGAGCCACAAATATTTCCTTATATTTTTCTATGCTACCGTCTATAGCATGTTTGATCTTGTAGATCCATTTGGAAGTTACAACTGACTTCCCTTTTGGTCTTGGGACAACATCCCAAACATCATTCTTCATGATCGATTGGTATTCTTTGATCATAGCATCCTTCCATTCTTTCCGTTCTGTCGCTTCTTCATAACTGGAAGGTTCTTTATCAATGAAATCACATAGTAATGCTACATATCCGGAGCAGGATCTGGTCCTCTTTCTTTCTCTGTGATTCTCTTCTGGAGCTCCATATCTTTCTGCACCTTGGATAAGTTCTCCTACCCAAGCAGGTTTCCTCTTATGAGGATTCTTCTCCAGAGGTGGATCTACAGGTATTTGTGGTTCTTAAAATTCTCGATATTCTTCTTGAGCTTCTTCATTCATGGTTGTATCATGAATTCTTGGTGCTTCTGCTTCTTTGGATTCTTCAGCAGGTTTCTTTCTGGACTTGTTGTAAGCTGTATCTTCATCAAATGTCACATCCCTACTAATGTCAATCTTCTTGAATCCTTGAAAATATATTCTGTAATCCTTTGAGCTTTCAGAGTATCCCACAAATATACCCTTCTTTCCTAAAGGATCTAATTTAGTCCTCTTCTCTTTTGGAATGTGTATGTACACAGGACAGCCGAATATTCTGAGATGGCTGACTTCTGGTTTCTTGCGGGAGAAGACTTCTTCAGGAGTCTTGTTCTCAAGTACTCTATGTGGAGTACTGTTCTGTACATACACCCACCATACACCATATATTCCGCCCAAAGATGCATAGGAAGGTCTTGATCATGAAGCATTTCTTTTGCAGCTTCCATGATAGTTATGTTCTTTCGTTCCACAATCCCATTCTGTTGTGGATTATAAGGAGTAGACAACTCCTTCTTAATCCCTGATTCTTTTCATAGCTCTTTGAACTCATTTGAAGTGAATTCTCTGCCATTATCTGATCAAAAGGTCTTGATCTTCTTTTCAGTGTGGTTCTTGACCAAGGCTTTGAATTCCTTGAACTTGCTAAATACTTCGTCTTTGTTCTTCATGAAATAAACCCATGTCTTCCTAGAAAAATCATCAATAAAAGAAATATAATATGCATACCCGCTTAGTGAGTTTGATGACATAGGACCGCATACATCGAAGTGGATGATTTCCAAGATTCCTTTTGTTTTGCTTTCGCTGCTTGGAAATGTCTTCTTTGTATTCTTTCCTTTCGTACATCCTTTGTAGACCCCATCATGTTTTGCTTGGATTTCTGGAAGACCTTAAAGAACTTTGCTTGCAATAGGTAGTGCTCTGTAATGCACATGTGCAAGCATTCTATGCCAAAGTTCACTTGGCTCTACTATGTCATGGACCAAAGCTTGTTCTGGATGACCCTTTAGTTTGTACAATCCTCCTTCTTGTTCTCCAATCGCCACCGCATCATCGATAGTCCTTCCTTTTGGCCACATGATTACTTGACCATCTATGAATGCAACCCTCATTCCTTTTGCACCTAATGCTGATATGGAAAGGAGGTTCTTCTTGAGTCATGGCACAAACAATAATTCTTTCATTGTTAGAGACTTTCCAGAGTCTAGCTTATTGGAAGATTCCCCACTACCTTTTATTGGATATTTGTAGTCATCTCCTAGCTTCACCTTGTGAGGTGATTCATGTTCTGACAATCTCACAAAGGATTCCTTAAATCCTGTCATATGTTTGGAGGCCCCACTTTCTATAAGCCAATCATCACTTCCATGAGTAATGTTACCTGTGAGAGCGGAAATAAAAACATATTCATCCTCACTTGAAGAATATTCACTTTCATATCTGGTTCTCTTCTTGGATGGTTCATCATCCTCTGTAGCATGAGCATGATGTCTTCTTTTGCTGCTCCTCTTTGATAGCTTCGGTTTCTTAGGAAAATCATTTGCATAATGTATTGCTTCATCACATGTATAACATATGACCCTAGGCAAATCTTTTCTACTGTTACCTTTGTGATAGTGCTTACCTCTAGGGTGACGAGATCTTCTTTTGGTTTACTTGAAGTGTATCGTGAGAGCTTGATCTTCACTTCCCATATTTTCTTCTCGAGCTGCTATCCATGCTTCTTTTTTAGAACACTCTTCCCATAGTCTGCTGAACTTGACTAACTTCTTTCTAGCACAGATTCCTTGGATGAAAGAATCCCATGACCTAGGAAGGCCATTCAAGGTAGTCATCACAATCTCTGCATTTTCCACTACTTCATCTACTACTTCTAGTTGTTCCTTGATTTGAGAGACTATTGTAAAGTAAGACTGGATTGTTTCTGCATTTTGAATCTTCACATTCTTCAGTTGGTTTTTGAGAGTCATCTTCTGGTT
The DNA here is from genome assembly GCA_001517045.1 of Pseudotsuga menziesii. Classification (NCBI taxonomy): domain Eukaryota; kingdom Viridiplantae; phylum Streptophyta; class Pinopsida; order Pinales; family Pinaceae; genus Pseudotsuga; species Pseudotsuga menziesii. The sequence goes on from LPNX010259029.1 coordinate 731,702, forward strand.
TATGTTATTCCCTTCAAAAAATTTGGTTAGGGCATCAAACATAGCTTTAGGTGTCTTGAGAGAGGACACATGAGGGATAAGGTGATCCTTGATAGAATGATCAATGATCCTCTTTTCCATAACCAACTTATTCATATGCAAGGCCTTAGCCTCATCTCCCTCTAGAACTGGAACCTCCTCATGGATGTAGAAGTCTAACTCATTTTCTTCAGGGACCAGGGAGATCCTATACTTGCAAGCTCGAAAGTTATCAGCTCCCTCAAGATTTTCATCAAGCTTGGTATGATGAGACATCTTAACTGATAATCTCAAATGGAAATACAAAATATTTTAGATCTTACCAGGTCAAGATGTCGGATCTGAATTTTGAGCTGAAATCCTATAGAGCTGGTTCAGGAGAAAATTAGGGTTTTGCTTTTCTAGAGTTCTGTCCACCCAAATGCTTTGAAATTTATCCCTAACTTTTATTTTTGGGAGGATATCAATCTAAGCTTGGGCTCACTAAAAAATTCCTCTTTTGTGAAAATCCCTAATTTTCGGCAGCAGTGTCGAGTCCAAAACTGAAAAACCTTAGAATTGGATTCTGCTTTGACACAAATATTTGCCCTAAGGAGGAGAGTTATTACACCTTAATTTTGCTGAAAATATATGGAGAGAGATCCATAAAGTAGGAAGCCCTAATTCCCGCATATGCATAGTGTCTTCTTCTCAGGTTAGCTCTGATACCATGTTAGTTTTTCAACATTTAAGCTAGCATTATATGGATCTTTAACTGAGAGCACAACAAGAACAACAATCAAACACAAGAGACAATGAACACAGTGTTTTTCATCAGGGAAACCATAAATGGAGAAAACCCTACAACTTCCTCAGAGATAGAATCAACACAAAAGGTAAAACCCCAAAACAGTAAGATGCACTCCTGACAGCAGTAACCTTCTTCTTCTCTAGCCCCGGTGTCTTCTCCTTCATCAACTATGTGCTACACTTGAGTGTGTATGTGATGTGTGCTAAATAGAGAGTCCAGCTCTCTATTTATACTAATCTCAACATGACTAAAACCCTACTAGGGCCGGCCTCTACTAGGAGAGTCTAATAACCCTAGTGCTCCGGAACTGTGGGGACTTTAACCCTTAGACAATAAGAGTGTTACACATAATGACTTGACATGACTTGTTTACATTATTGATTCTCTCGATCAGAACATCGGGGCATGACATGACATGATAACATCCCGGAGTAAACATTGGGTTATAATAGATAAGAAATACAAGTGAATACATTTCGAAGTTACAATTACATCAACAATATCCATCACTATATCATCTTTTCCTACTTAAAAGGTCAAATTGGCTTCCATTGTAGGCCTGTCTACTGCAACATTGAAGGAAAAGTTGTTTGCTGACCAGGATGAACATGAGATTCAATGTCTTGCAACAAGTATAATTTCTAGTCAATTAAAGAGAATCAAGATCAAATTGAAGCAGTTTGGAGAGATTGAGTATGTGTTGATGAAGGAATGTGAACATATTAAAATGAAAAGGAATATATTAACAACATAACAATTTCATCTAATGTCAAGTCATTTTGGATTTGGTGGATCATCTACATTTGCTGTAGGATCAATAGTAGTATTTGCAATGAATTATAGGCCTGCAATTTCATCTTCTATTCCATGAGCTCCCCATTCTGGTTATCTACCTTCATCTCATCCAACTATTCCTTTCATGAATATACCATCTATGTTTTCATTTGGACCAGATGGTGCAGTACCATCTATGCCCTTATCTACAATGCAATCCTTTTCAGATGGAAACCCTGGCCCTTTTCAATAAATGGTCCCACATCGACCATGGACATGATTGTATATATAAACGAATGTGTGTTGTAGGTCATTTATCATCCCCAACAAATGTTCTATTTGTATTTTGTAATTGGAAACATCGTTCTTTTTGGGAATCTTTCTCAATGGATCCATTAGGCTCATCCACAATAAATTATAGGATGACATCATTTATAAATTGGAATTGTGCTTTTTACATGTATTCTAAATATTCTTCAAAATCCTTCTTTGATCCTAGCAAAATTTTTAACATATTCCCATCTAAATCAAATTGTCCTCAATTTCATCAACATACAAATAGGTTTATATTTTGAAGTTGAACCATTTTTTTTATCTTATGGAATCAATCCCATTATAATGGAGGTATTCATTATGATCTATATGCTAATTTAAATAAACATTCAAAATTCTTGTTTCATATCCTCTAATGTTAATGGACCATTGCAAGAAAACCCCACTACATTAAACCACACAATGTAATCCTATTGAATAGTATTGATATAAAAACCCTCCAACTTGACCAAAAATTACACATGACCCTTCAATGTATTCAACTCTCTATTCCTGTCATTTGAAACGAAATCATGATAACCAATGTAAGAAAAAAATACAACTAACAAAATTAAATTTTAAAGAAAATATGAAAATATTCACCTAGAAACTTCAGCATGACTCTTTTCCTATTCAACAATTTCTAATAGCTCCTAATTGCTACTCTTTTCATTGAATAAATCTGTTTTAGGTGGACAAATACCATGTAAGGTGCATTGATAATGATTCCATTGTGCTTCACGCTCCTCTTTACTAGTATTTCTTAGATTTGAAGGTAGGAGGAAATATAGAAAAGACAATGATCATTGCATTAGTACAATTCGCACCAGTTAACAACGAAGATCTTCATAGTATTTTCCCACAAGGTTCAAATAATTCCATAGAGAACAAGAATATATTGTAAAGAAATACATACGTAGTGTTCAATAAGGTTACCCCAAAATTTTCCACTCATGACATAAAGAACAACAAACTTAAATATGTCCAAAGGAAAATAGGACACCAGAGTGTACAACCAAATAACTCCTGCCTAACCCCAACCAATGCGTTTGATGTTTGCAAAGTCAAAGTTGGCATAAAATACAAGGAATGTTGCAATCTACAAGTGGAATAGAAACAACTAACACAAGATACCAATTAGGTACTTGTGTATATTATCTGATATTACAGAATTCAATTACTTTCGAAGGACATAAATTTAGGAGAAACATACTAGTGGTGGACATATTTTATTTTCTGCATGGAGAGATACAGAGAAACCACCATGGGTTCTTGCATCCCTTGTTGTCAATGTATTGTAGAATAACTTTGTAGGATTCTTACTTTTCTTCATACCAATATTATGGGCCAACAATGCCTCCTTATCATGCTACAAAAAAATCCATTAGTGAACTCACTACCACTTCATTTTCCCATGACTTTGAAAACCCATTATCATAAACATGGGCATACAAAACCAACAAATGTGGGACATTAAGATAATCAATAGATATGGTTTTCCAAAAGCAAACAATTAAACCAAATAGCAAGCTACATATGATATTTTATGATAGATGGTAATACATTTACATCATCGGATGTACAAATAATCAGTTCCCATTATCAAACCACACAAAAGTATATTGCTATTAATATTGCTTCATACCTCAAGCAAAGATGTTGTATGTACTCTCTTGGATTACTTGGACATTTACATATATAGTAGTACCCTCAACTACATTTAATCAAACATGGTCATTAATTTTCTTTTCTCTAGTTACACCAACTACCTTGTCCTAACTCTAGATTGAGTGCAAATGGGACAAAGTTGGAAATGTTCTCATGTGCACAATATGATTTCTCAAGGAAAATTGAATATTTGAATAGATTGTTTCATGAAATCTATAGGATGCACATAAAATTGGCATTTGTTTATTCATTCTTTTACTTTCTCTAATGAAAAATTCCAACTTGTAAGTCATATAAAGACATGATAAATGAGAATTTACCATAAGTTATGATAGCTAATCCTTTCAATGGGAACGCTTTTTATGGATGCCCAAAGGAAATAAGTTAATGTGAAAAAAAATATTTCACTATACAAATTGAGCCTTTTAAAAATACAGTGTTACAACATTAGACATTAAATCTGTGAAAAACAATGCAAACAGAAGTAATATTATGCAACAACGAAATTATCTATGAAAACTACAAAGTGGTTGTGTGCTAAGATTTTTCCACACCAATTATACTGATCGGAGGCTAGTTACACTCAACACATTTGTGACTTCCATGTATGCAAAAGCATGTGTCTATCAACACCCCAACTATCTATTCATTATAGAATATGTCACTAATTATGTGTATATGCCACAGCTAAAGTTTAGTATAAAATTCCACAGATGATCTATAACATTCATCAACTCAGTGTCCAACTGAAACAAAGTAAAACTTGCAATTGTCCATGATAGGAAAGATCATATGTGCCAGCAATATGTAGAAGCAATAGAAAAATTTGAAGTTCCTACTACAAGTATGTAACTTCCCATGGTTCTAGTTTTATCCAGGTGAACATCAGAAGAGTAAACTACACGAAGACCAATTTCCGTTAATAGATATTAAATTAATAAATAATAATAAACCTCTTAGCAAATACCGATTTCTTAGGAGGAGTCATGTAAACATCATGGCTTACTATATTGATAGGTTGAAGAGTCATATATGCATAGACCTCGTCATTCTCCACATCTGCTTGAAACAATTAGAAAACAATTTAACAGAGTTAAGCAATATAATACCAATTGCTAAATTTTGCACAGACACTTATCATATTTTATATCAAAATAATATTGTTAGATAGTGCATTAGGTCTTTCTTGATGACCAATGAAACAAAAAATATGTCTTCCTCCTCACCTCTACTTCCTCTTATTGCCTAAATGACATCAGGTTGATTTTTTTCTTTGATGTAGTGAAGTTTGCTTTTTCTATCTCATGTTAGTATTATCCTATAGCGATTTTGAACTAGCCTAGGGTACTCATACATATTAGTATCACTAATTGTACTTCTAGTCTCATTGACCTACATTTTGTAAATGTTGGGCATCAATAAAATTAACTTATCTTTTAGCAACAAATAGGAAGGGATATAAATATAACATCGAATAATGGATCAGTTCTATTACACTCTACATGAAGGCATGGAAATGTGATGCATGACACTTTTTGTTTTCTATTTTTCACACACTAGGAAGTATAATATAGTATGGCTAAAGGAAAAATAAACAAATTTTTTCTTTAATTTAAAATCTGAGTACCTAAAGTTCACATAATTTCAACCATGGAAAGCACGTCCTATAGAAATACTTAATCAATTCGAAGAAATTTGGGGTCTAAAATGGGCCTCCTAAGGAAAATAATAAAAAAATCCACATCACACTACAAATATGCCATGTCACATTAAATCTAATGAAAGTCAACCTAAATTGTCTGATTAATGGTAGTTTACAAGTGTGATAAGTTAATGTAGAGTAAAGAGATATTGCTTAAAAATGTTAATGAAACATATAGGTTCTGGTGCACACATAATAAATGATATAGTGGAATTTTATAAATTTTATATTATAATTTTTTTTAAATAAATGCACCACTACTTTTTATATATCTAATAAAATGCAAAACTCTAATATATTGATATTTAAATTACAATGGAAAATATAATTATAATAGTATTAAAAACTAAAAAATCATTATTATTTTTTAATACAAATTTTATATTAATTCTTATATAAAATATTACATTACATAAAAATAAAAAACAATAAACAATATATGTTCTTATAATTTATATAATGTAATAAACCATATATATTCTTATATAAATTTTTTCATATAATGTTGATTTTTAAAAATTTATATATAATATTTATGAAAAATTATAAAATATTTAGAATATAAAAATATAATAGTTTTATCATCATGTTAATTTAATAAAAAAGAAATAGAATTTATAAAAAAAATCTAAAATATTTAAAATATTGAAAAATATTGAAAAAATATTCAGTATTTCCATTTATATAAAGATGAATTTGCTTATAACCATTAACAATTTTTTTATAAAAAAACATTATATTTTTTATAACCATCTGTAATGTTTTATTATTATTATTATTAAAAAATATTGAAAAAATATTGTTAGACGGCATAGAAAATTTATAGTGTAAATGTAATATTGCAAATTTCTAAATATTAAAAAAACATTGTTAGAAGACATAGCAAATTTCTAATGTAAATGTAATATTGCAAATTTTAGTGTAAATGTAATATTGATAGAATTTTTTTCTTATACTTTTACCAAAGGGAAATGTAAATGTAATAAAGTATTATTAAACTTTTACTATGAACAAATCCCAAAAAATGGAGAGTAATATTAAAAATTCTAAATATTTTTATTTAGTATTTCAAGATACGTCCTTTTAAAATTAAATGCTATTTAGTTTTGTTTTTTAAATATTGATTAGTAATTGTTTTTAGTATTTCAAAATGTCTCCACTATAACTTTAATTAACGCGAGAATTATTTTTTAAATGAGTTGGAAGCAGTGATCAAATAAAATATTATATATTTATTATTTCAAGTATATATATGATATTTTGAGATGATCGTTGATATGGAGTTAGCTATTGTCAAATAAAATTATGATACATAAGCATTATATGTCCAACTCAACCATAATGGTTGACCAAAGATATTGAAATTCTATCGGCTTAAAAACTCCAACTCTATCCAACTCATCCATGGAACATTTTTTTATAAGGCCCATTTTAGACCCCAAATTTCCTCTAATTGAAATCCAATTCATACCACACAAACGAAAATTCAATAATTTCTATTGAACGACACTTTCAATTCAAACATCCTATCATTTTCCCCTTGATTAACAAATAAACCATAGACATAGCATAACTATTAAAATTGAACATGTACACAAAATTTAATATTAGTAACAACCTTTTAAACTTGCAAAATTTTAAGGGAGTAATACTAAGATTATAGAAATAGTTAATTAAACAATCATCCACAAAATTGAACACATATGTTTTTCACGGGGAAACCTTTCAAGGACAAAAACCCTAAAACAATTAATAATCCATCCTTTAAATGAGATGACTAAGTTTGTACAAGAGCATATAAGAGATAGATATTTACATCAATTTTGGAATTTCCTCATAGAGAAAAAGAACCTTGATCAAAATGATTGTCTTGTATATGTATGTTGCCACTACTCTTCCTTAATCAAACCCTAATAATCAAGGTAGTGTTGTTGTTGATGAATTGATGACTAAGTATGTTGCAATGTACCTAGAACGGTCTTCCATCAACCTTAGCCTACCTAATTAGGGCCTTTGGATGCTACAACCTGCTAATGCAGATCCAAGTAAAGGATGTTGTGACCTGTACGTTCCCTAACAAGGATGTTGAACATAGGATCAAGCCCTAAACATGGCTCATGTGGGATGTGAGTGGCCCTAGAAGAGATTTCATGAACTGTAAGAGGCCCAAATAGGGCTCAGGTGAGCTGTAGCAAGCCCTAACAGAGCCGAGGTGGCATGGAACCAATCCTATAGGGTGTGGGCAGTAGTGGAAGAGCCCTACCAGGGATGCTGTGAGATGGAGGAGTCCTACCCAATTTTGAAATAGTCCCTTGATAGTAGCAGTTTCCTTCAATGGAAATAACCAGACTATCATGAGATAGAGAGAGAAGACACAAGTAGGGAACCCCATGAATTTTCGCTTTGGATCATAGATGATAAGATTAGATGATGTGGTAACAAATGAGAAGCATCTTAATTTATAATCCATCAATGGAGGATGATTCCAAAAAAATAGGAGACCGCCCTTTGGGATTTTGTCACAGTTCAATTCAGTTGAAACAAATAAAAGAAATGCTCTACGTAGGATTATAGGTCAAGCCAATTTTTCTTAGCACCAAAATCTACATATACAAAAATAAAAAATTCCACCCTTTTGGAAGTATTTCCAAACATGCTCTCGATTTTGTCACAATAGTTTTACCTATCATGTCAATCAGTCTTAGACGTCTAACATACTTTGTATTTAAATAAAATTGATTTCATGAATGTAAAATAATATTATTAATAGACTATTACTATAATCACCAACAAAAATTCCACAGGGAAATATCAGCCAACTATTCTTTAACTTCAAGTGACACACATTAAAAAAATGATGACAATATCTCAAGAATTCCCACTTAACAAATAAATACTTTATATATATTCAGTCAAAATGGTGAAATAGAAACCATAAAGTAGTTGTAATATATCTCCATTTGTCCCCCCCACAAGAACCAAAGATGAAAATGGACACCAACCTCTCTCATTGATTGACAATTCTAGTTTCAAATTACTTTCAAGTATGAAAGTAATATTCTATAATCTAATTAACACTCATCATACAGATGCAAAACCTCAATTGGCCATCCTATATACAATGATACCATCTGTTTCCCATACAATTATTTTTTTTAGACTGCCCATAATTGAGTTATTAGGTTTTTAAACTAAATTCTAATCAAGCAAGTGACATAAATTTAGCAGAGACCAATAGTAGTGGTTCTGCCAATTCCAAGGCTTAATGATACAAATAGGTTAAATAATGTAAAAACTTTGTTGTACCTTTCTCACTTATTTATGACCACTGCAATATCCTAGTGCTAGTTCCTCGAATTTTCCCCAAAGGGATCTACCTATAGATCCTTTTCAACAGCAACACACATTTCATTAGGTATAATCATGAGTCAAAATTAGGTTTTTTTTTCTTATGTCAATCTATAAACATTTTCTAGGTTCAATAGCTTTGGAGTATGTTGATACTCCGAAGGGACCTAGTACTACATATAACTAATTCCACACAAGGTTTAATGGTAATATTATAGGCCATGTAGTTCTAACATTCAGAATTACAAGAACAAGATGGGGAACCAAAGAATCATTCATGTACAAGGTTCTTCCTTTCTTTAATGGGCTATCCTTCAAAATATATGGTCAAAACAATGAAGGGAAAGAAGAAAAAAAACACCATACACATAAACGAGATTATGTTTATTCCCAATAGGATTAAGAATAACAAAGGGAAGTGAAGAGTTCACACCCTTGGGAAAGGTTACAATATCGCATGCTTCATCTATTACCTTAAGGTATCCATGGGGGCATCCTGCATGTATGCCCAATCCCACCTCCACATTCTCATTTACTCTAATAACATTGACCAAGTTACATCACCACATAGTTTTGACTGACACCTTAAGGTGGCCATGGTGGCACCTAGAGGAAGAGTTTGAACTTATGACACAAGTAGTTCATGACCCATGTGCATGTATTTTCAATTTTGGATCCAAGCTCACGGCCATGTTCTTTACAAGGATTACCACAAATGGTATTCAATGTTGTTGATCCTAGATTTGTTTTCATTTTTGGTAGTTAAATTACTCATTTAAACATATGTTTTATTATCTTTTTGTATATTTTATGTCACGCAGATCACCATTTAACCTTAGGTATGAATGAATTTAAGGTTTATATAAAATCCATTTATTATTATCATTTTATGATTTTAGTGATTAAAATTGACATTTTTGAAACACATTTGATATGTTAATTGATTTGTATATATTTTTGTAGGTTATATAATCTTTTTGGACGAATTAACAACAAGCACGCTTTTAGCTAGCCATGCACACAAACATCCATCTCATCATGTAGCTCGCTGCGCAATATTTGTTGGCAGGTTTCCAGGAATTTAAATATTGTTACCGCACACCATAGCCCTTAAGCACACCAGCAAACAGACATGACATTCATCCTAGATATGTGCCCAACATATCTAGCTCACGCTCTAGCTCGCTGTTCATCTTTCCTTTCAGATCGCTAACCAGATAGTGCATTGTTGATAACCGATTCCAGGAATTAAAACGTTGAAATAGTTATGCAAATGATCTGGTTTCCACACATTCGGATGATGGAGAATATCTCGTTCTAGAAGACTCGCCATCATGCCACCCCTTCTCAACACCACACCAATAGTCCACGCATTTGAATATGCAATGGTTCACATTCTAGAAGGATCACCAGTGCGCTCTCCTCTATCCAACATCACCCCACCAGCTGTGGTAAGGAAGGAGCCATGCATCACATCACGCACGCTGAAGAGAACCATTTGCGTAAAAGAGGGAGCCTGTGCGTTACACCATCTAATGAAGAGAGCCGATGCACGTTGAAGAAGGAAGATGTTGTGCGTTGGAGTTTTATTAATTAGGCACCTTTATGGATTGACTAAATTTAGAGAGAAGTCGACCACTAAAGGGTCGAATCTCTCATCCCTGTAAAAAATATATATATACCAGCCTCTGTGTGAGAGCTCAGTTAGCTAGTGAGTTTTACGAGTTTATGCTTTGATTTTCTGTTCTTAAGCACACTGTATTTCTGTTCCATCTTCATTAATAAATAGATGTATGCTTTGCTGTTGATGATTGCGTTTGAGTAAGCGTTATCCTGGCATTACCCCTGATTGCTGAGAGGGACCCTCGTCAACTAGAGGTTTGTTTTCTTTTCTTGTTTATTTCTTTCATCTTTTATGTTGTAGTTAGTTTAATTTCCAGTTTGTTTTATTATTTCATTTGTTTCTTGTAATGCATTGTATTTCTGAAATTAGATAGCTAGTTGCACACATAGTTTGTTTTAATTTGTTTTCAGTCATTTTATTTTCTGCATTATTGTTCTTTTTATTTGCAAGCAGATAAAATAGATTGCTTTTAAATAGATTCAGTTCTATTTATTTCCTTTCTGTTATAATTTATGCAATTTGAATTTCAGTTTGTTTATTAACATGCAATTATTTCTTTATATTCATGAATTTGTTTAAGTTTATTTTAGTATTAAATTTTCTTAATAAGTAGGTTTACTTATTGTCTCTTCGCATTGTATCTACATGTGCATAAATTCAGCTGAAAATTAGATCATTTAGGTTAATTTCTGTCATTTTAATTCTATAGATTGTCATTCAGTCACCCCTTTCAGACCCACAGTTCAGTCTGTCATTCAGGACACTATTTTGTTTTTAGTGTTTTTAATGTGTTTTGAAATTGTTTTAAGTTCTGTTTCTTTAGTATTTGAAGTATGATTCGACTGTAATAGTTAAAGGATAGTTTTATTTTACATTAAAGTTAAATTGAATTGTTTTAGGTTATTTATTAAAATTGACCTTACTTCTTTTCACCTTAAATATGTTTTGAGCTAATTTATGTTTTGCTTCTTGAGTTTGTTTTTGATTTCTTTTTACTGTTGTATTATTTTTTGTTCATTCATTTGGATTGATTTATCCTTTTGCATGTAAAATTCAGTATTATATGTGTTATCGTTAGTATGTTTGTAGGTTATTCCTTTTTCATTGTGTGATTAATGAAAGAGACTCGTAGGACAGAATTCAAAGGTATTCTTGTTAAGTTTTCTACATGTTTCTTTTTATTAAGTTTTCTTTATTAAGTTTTCTATTTGTTTATCAATTAGGTATTCCTTGAATCCTAGTTTCCCATTTAAAGATTAGTTGTTGATAGTATCTTTTCCGGTTTAAATTTATTTTCTTATGAAATAAATTTTTGATTATCTAGTTTAGTATTCTATTCCGGTTTAATTACCTTAATAATTGAATTCTTAGGAGTTTGACTCGTTTTTTCATTTTGAAAGACCTTTCGATGTTTTGTTTGTTAAAATATTTCCACAACAGCATAGGAATCTCTCTACATTCGCATATATTTTTTGTAAACTCTAAGCCTACCAATGCGGGTCGATAATTAAATATTGGGTGAATTAATTTAGACGTTATAACACCCAACATTTTGGCGTTGTTGACAGGGATTTGTTCTATAAGGTAGAATATATAGAATTATTTATGAATATTAGTAATAGGATGGTGGCGGGGGAGCGGTAAGATGAGAGGTAAGAACATGCACATATGTTATAACAGGTGCCCCCAAATCCAGCAATAGTAGTAGCACATGTTTTCTTTAGTTTAAATTTTTTCATGAGAAAACTTAGAGATCCTCAGGGTAGATTTGTTAAGACAGGAAAAATTATTGAAATTCCTACAAAGTTTCATAGGGGACATAATAATCCAACCACTAACTCAGTGGAAAGGTATCGAAAGACGCCTATATGAACTAGTTGTACCCAGAAACCTAAGGAGACTCTCTCAGGAGATATTACCAAGGAAGCCATAGAATGAGAAGGAACCTTGCCAGGAGGTCCTAAGGACCTCATTTCTGAGGAAATTCAAGAGGATCAACCACTAGAAATCTCTAACCCTCAATTAGTATTGAATCCAAATAATACAACTTTTTCACTAGTAGGAGATCCAAATTTCGTTGACTTTGTTGATCTTTCCCAAGTAAAAGATTTCTTTGGAAACGCCATAGATCTAGTTATCTCACAAATTGAAACATCCATATTAGAACCTACTATCCCTTTAGGTTTCAATAAAAACACAGTTGATCAGAGGAATATCTCTCCGGAAAAAGAACGTTGGGAGGCCCCATTATCACCTTGAAAGGATCCTTCTAGGTATATTTACGTTAAAAACCTAGCCTATATGGAGAGACGGGAATAGAACGAAGATCATGATGAAGTTAGAAATGAAGAAGGAGAAGGGGAAAATTGAACTGAGGCTACCTTTGGGTTCCCTATTTTATTCATTATACAGGATGTAACTATGAAGAACATCCCTCATTCCTCCTTACCAAACTTCTATGGAAAAAATAATGAGGACTCAGACACATTTTTGTTTGAGTTCGATATCCTTTGTAGGAGCTATAATTATCTACACGATGCTCATAAACTAAAACTCTTTCCCGCTACACTAAAAGATTCTGCCTTGAGATGGTTCATGGGATTAGGTGAATTCACTATCAAGACTTGGGATGATATGAAAACCTCATTCTTGCAAAAATATCAAGAGTATTGCAAACCTAAGGACTCTCGACATGATATATTCAAGATACAACAACTTGAAGATCATATCCTAGAAGATTATCTCGAAAGGTTCTTTTATACATTACATAAATCAAAATATAGTGACCTACGAGAAGATGAAAAACATCTAGGAAGCCTCCTTGGAAACCTAGAGACCAACCAGCATATTGAAACTTTCCACCACAACCTCAACTCTATTATCCTCCATATCAACCACCTCAACAATGGAATAGTTCAAGTTGGCAGAATTGGCCACCCTAGTACCCTCGTCCTGAATTTCTGCAGCAACAATATTGGTCACAAGAGTGGAGAGGAAAACCATACCCTCAACCTGTCCTTGCACCTAACCATCCTTATCCTCAGCATCAAACAAATTTCCAGCAAATTTCACCTGTATTTGTAACTCCAGTTCTTCTCATTGCACAACAACCTCATCAGTTTCAAAATATAAATCCTCTGTGACCGGAATTATTACCTGCACAACTGATAACTAACCCTAATAATAAACCAACTCAATCTCTTAATAGCATAGAGTTGCAAACTCTTCCATCATACACTATTTCGGCTATACCTATACATGAGATTCAATTACAATGTGGAAGAGTTATGAATGATAAACCCAAATCATCAGGCATCATTCATGAAGCAAGTGATGAAGAATAGGAATCAAATGAACCCATGAATGATGTCATTTTTTAGAATGTAAACATTCCTAAATTTCCAGTACACACTCATCCTCCGCAAGAAACTACTCAGGAGCAAGAGTTCCTCCATTCTCGGAAAGACTAGTGATAGAAAAACCTGTAGTTCATCCGGAGTATAACATTTTGAATGAATTAAAGAATATATGTGTCAAAATTCCTCTATTACAAGCTATCAAGGATATACCAATCTACATCAAGGTAATAAAGGAGCTATGCATTAAATTCTTAGCGAAGAAGCAAAACTACCCTCTCAGAATTCATGTTATATGAAAGATGTCTGAATGTATGACATATCAGTCCTAGATTGCAAAATATACAAATCAAGGAACCCCAGTAGTGACTGTAATTATAAACAACACCACCATAGACAATACATTAATCGATTTAGGATCCACTATCGAAATGATGACCACCACAATTTTAGAATTTTTACAGTTAGGACAATTTCTCTGACCTACCCCTTCCATCCTAGAACTAGTGGACCGTACTACGGTAAAACCTGTTGGAGTCCTGGATGAAATTATTGTATCAGTAGCCTCATGGGAATAAACTATCAAATTTATGGTCATAGAATCAAAGTATCCTTCTAAAGGGGATCTTATTATCTTGATAAAACCGTGGTTATCTACTGCAAATGCTTTTATAGGATGTAGGGATGGAGAGATGACGATTTCCAATGGGTTTTCTACACAAAGACTTATTTTATACCCCCCAGCATAACCAATAACTAAAAAACACGGTGGTTAAATTGTTCTTTTGGGGATGAAGACTTTGATGACCTCTCCCTCCCTAGTGATTTCTCCTAGGCACTTCAGGAGTAGACCACTGAGAATGTGTTAAACCAGTTTGTTTCTTCAACAACCTGTACAGATCTTCCTCAGTCTTTTGATCAATTCGATTAGATTTTTGGAGACAAGTTTCAAGAGAATATGGATCTCTCAATGTTTACGGAGACACCTTGTGTCTTCACGATTGAAGAGAATACAGGACCACATACTATACCTTGTGAGGTTGGCCCTAAAAAATTTCTGCATATAAACGCAGGGTTAGGTGAAAACCAACAAGCTCAACTGCTTAAAGTACTTAAAAAACAAGCTAGATCATTTGCATGGGAATACAACGATATGAAGGGTATACACCCTGACACATGTATTCACCATATTTATATGGATCCAAACATTTCACCTATAAGGCAGTCATAGAGGAGGATGAATCCTCCTCTAAAGGATATCGTAAAAGAAAAATTACAAAAACTCCTTACTGCTAGTTTCATCTATCCTATCTCTAATAGTAAATGGGTTTCTCCTTTAGTGGTAGTTCCAAAGAAATTCACAGGGAAATGGCACATTTGTGTTGATTTTAGGGAGCTAAATGAAGACACACTCAAAGACTACTTTCCTTTACCTTTTATTGATCAAGTATTAGATACCCTGTCAGGTAAACAATAATTTTCCTTTCTTGATGGATATAGTGGTTACAACCATATTTTAATACCACCATAAGATCAACACAAGACCACTTTTACATGCCCTTGGGGAAAATACACTTATTGAGTTTTGCCATTTGGCTATGTAATACACCTACTACTTTTCAGCGAGCATTCTTAGGAATCTTTTCTGATATTATACATGACTATGTGGAGGTATACATGGATGATTTTATGGCCTATGGTAATACCTTTCAAGAATATCTTGACAACCTCGAGAAGGTCCTGATCTAATGTCAAGAAACGAATTGATCCCCTAGTTATGAAAAATGTAAAATGTTACTGACAGAAGGTATAGTTTTAGGACACCATGTTTCCTCCCAAGGAATTAAGGTAGATCTTGCTAAGATCGAAGTCATTGTTAACCTTTCCCCTCCGAAAAATCAAAAAGAGGTTAGAATCTTTCTTGGTCATGCAGGCTATTACCGCCGCTTTATTGAGATTTTCACTAATAATAGCTGCACCAATGTTTAAATTGCTTACTATAATAACTCAAAAATTCGTAAAATTTAAAAAAAATTCATGTGACAAATGTCAAATGTCACAGCTAATGTACCACTAATTGTTAGCAGATAATTAATAAGTTTACTAAAGAAACAACGATTACTTCTTTATTATATTTTGTATAACTTAAAGGCTTATCTTTAAAATCTGTGTTAGCACTGTTTGAACTTAGCAGTTGAAGTTTTCCAGAAAGTAGAAAAGAAATCTATCTTTTACTAATGCTAAGTATACGATTTTTTTCTTTTGTCAAGTAGGGAAAGTTTCTTAGGTGTGATCGGGGCTTACTTAGCATATAGCTAACACAATGGGACTGATGGTTCTTTACGGGTTTTAACAGGTAAGCGTATGTTCCAGTTAACTAATATATATGTTCAAGTCAAGAAGATACTTCTCTAGCATAAATATGATGTTAGACTTAGAATATTTAAATGCAACTTGTCTCCATAAGAGGTAACGTTGATCTTATTTAAGTCCTCACAACTCCATAAATATATTACAACAAACTGCATCTGCATGGGTTTAAGTGCATGACCAAATTACTATGCGAAAGAAGTCAATCTACTAGTTGATTACGATTATTTCCAAGAATACTTGATCATTCACTTATAGCAGTTTTGATCTAAAATTTAATTAGGCAAAAAATATAGGACTCATACTTTTGTTTAGATCAGTCAAAAAATTTGGAGTTTAGTTTTGATCATAATTATGTGAATCTTTTGTAAAACATAAAATATATACTCTATGCTGATAAACTATAAATCTAGCCTATTTTATCTGAAAGAGTTGTTTCTAAAAGTTCTTAAGTCTTCACACACATTAGATGTAAATTACTTTTACCCTTATCCTAGGGTTTTATAATTAAATGTTTTCCTCAAAATTATAAACAAACCTATATTGAATCTTGAATGTATATTTTTTAGATGTTTAGAGTTAAAATTGAAGCTCTTATATGAATATGATAGCTACTTTTACTTATGACCCCAACTCGATACTAAATTTGGATCAAGATTCTCTTCCTAGCTGAAAGAATGCCTTTTTAAACTTTTACAGTTTTTTACCTTGATTTCATTTTATATGTATTTTACACCTCGATTTCCTGGTGTACCACTGGCTATAAACTATACCTTTATGCAAATTTGTTTAGTAAACTCTTGAGACAAGATTGTTGATTAACATAATATAGGAGATCTTATTATTGCTTTGGTCCTAGTTAACATTTTTACTCTCCAACCCTAATAATTTGAAAGACTACCATTAGATATCCTTTTTAATATAGTTTAATATTCAACATGTGGCTTTTAACTATGTTTTATCAAACATAGTTAACAAAATAATTATCTTATCTTGATCTAAAAATTAAAACCCTAGAAGAAGAAAATTTATAACTTAATCCTATAGTTAATAAACGAAGTATCAAATAATAAATGGTAATAATACATTATTGGCAATCATATAAATTTGCATTGGTTTAATGATTATAGGTTTTGATTTTAATAATTTTAATGCAGATTGGAACTGCACCCAACTATTGACTTGGACCCATGAATTATAAAATAATTTGGGTGGACACATGGAGATTGTTTTTTCCACAAGATAAATTGGCTGATAACGAAACCCTACCCTTCATTTTGTAAAGAGAAGCTTCGCTCAACTGGTGCGGCTGAGCTGCGAGCTCGTGGCCGCCATTTTTCCTTGTTGAACTCCTGGTTCTCAAAAAAATCACTGCGAGCTCGATCCTGTGAGAAGTATACACTAGTTTTTATGTATTTACGATTGTTGTGGGTAAGGTGTGTGGGAAAAAATTCCTTCACTAGGCTTAGGACTATGAGTTTTGTTCCACATCAGCTCAAAGAACACCGTTTTAAGTTATGTGTGTCCCGTGTTCAGGTTGGAGTACTGCTCGTTTCCTTTCAAATCGTGACTTAGGGTTTTTCAGTTGTTATGACGCATTAAATTCTAAGGCATCGCTCTCCAAAGTGCCCTAGAATTGGCCCAAGGGCTATGCATTCTCAGCTTCTACAAAATGAACGCGTTAACATGTAAGGCATGTCCTGGTTTTTATTCAAGATATAAGGAAATTTGGAAAAATTATTATTTACATTATAAATATTTAACACCAACGAATGGTTGCTTCGTGCAGGTCCTCATCATAGCTATGGATTTTGGAAGCGAGATTGTTCCTTCAACTTCAATAGTGCAGACCCTGGTAAGCCTCGGTTGTACCGAGGGTTTCTCCTGCATTGGTATTATGGTGGTTGTAAAGATGAGAATACTTCGCTGCTAGTTATGGACTTGGCCTGGGTGTTACTTGTTAGGCTGTTACTTCTTGTTGTTGTTTTTTTGTATGACTTTTAAACCCTAGAGGGTATTATGGTAATAAACTTTGAAGGCTATAGTAGGCACGACCTGGTATTTTCTTGAAAGTGCCTTACAGCCTGGAAGATGCAAAAAAAAACGTTATGTTTTTTTTTCACACTCGGCTTAAGCTGTGATGATACTGTTTCGACCACTGTCTTACTCAACAAGACTTGTAAATAGATATAGGGGTTTTACTTGTAATGAAAAGTAATGATTACTGTTTCGTTTTACTATTTTGTTTAAATTTGTATAGTTTAATTTTGAACAAGCTTAAGCCTCGGTCGATATTTATAAAAGGCCATAGGCCAATACACTTATTTTATTTTGTTTCTAACAAATTGTTTATAGTGTTATTTAATTTTTAAGATATCATGTAATTTAAATGATTTACAATAATTTATACTATTGGAACTTTTACAGTGTTATTAGGTGAATTAAGTACTCTGTTTTTCGCTCATAATGGTTATGATCTTTGGATAACCTACAATTCGGTAATGAGATATATTTTATAGAAATAATTTTAGTTCTCATTCTATTTTTACTTTCAATAATAATTATTTACGACTATTAAATTTTATATTAAGATTAAGAGTATGAAGGTCTATCTTTTAGGGATAACACCTATCTCTTTTAAGCCCTAACTAAATGTCGAGGGTTACAGTAAAAACATCTGTATTTCACAACAGAATGTAAATATGAACATGGAATACATTATTATAAAACCTATGAAGTATTAGCTAGGTTAAACCCTAAGTACTATTTTTACTGTTCCTATATTTTTTATTAAACTTTATTTATTGTGTTTATAATAAATATCAGTACTAGTAATAGTTCTATGATTAATATGACTACTAATGATTAATATATACTCTATTCTTTTCCTGTAATTAGATAATACAGATACTTTCAATAAATAGAGGAAGTACCGCTAGCTTTCTGTAAACAAATTCCATAAAAACTATACAAGTAATCATTTGCATTTTTCATACAGAGTAATAAACAAATCTACTTATCTAACTTAAACAACTAGCTGTACTAGAGTACTTACTTATAAAAGGCATGGAAAAATACAGTGTGATAATTTCTTTCTATTCTTGTTTCATTTAGCAATATCACTACTGTTTAAATATAATATACTAAGCACTAATTTTATCAATAAACAATTCCCTTTTCTTCATAAACCCTAATAAAACAATAACATGCATATCTAAAAAGACTTGTAATATTTTTTTATTCTGAAAACAATAGATAAACTACATATAAACCTGAACAAATAAAAACATGTTAATAGATGAGGTGACAACAGCTTAAGGAGGCTGTTCCTCCCAACCAACTCCTGGAGAAATATTAGTCTGCACTTTCTCAGGACCCCCGAGCATGTTTCCTAGTCCTCCTGGTAGAGTACTGGGTGAAGGATGTAACCTTAAAACCTTCTGTCACCTAACTGGATTATAACAGTAATTCAGGCCTCCTCATAACAACAATAAATTTAGCCTAGAGTAGCTGCACAAGTTTAATCTTCAGCAGTTAACCCCTCAAACTCACTTCAACAAGTCCCCTCCATCGCATTTCTCATGTGTAATTCATTCACTCAGAATGATCACAATTCCTAAATGAGCATCCTCAGTTGTCTTCAATGGGAAGTTTTATAACAATGCCTAGGTCTTCTGGTCAGTTTTTACTTAATGAGCCACCTGCTCCAATTCCACTTTCTTGGGGAATCATGACCACAAATACAGGGAAGTTTCCACCTGCAACAGTTAGAAGTAGTTTGAGGATGATTCCACTTGTCAGTATACCCTCCACCCAGTCTCCTCCACCAAGTGACCAGTTAACACTCATTTAACATCTTCCCTAAGATGTTGTCTCATCATTTATTTATTTATAAATAAAATATTCTGCAATACAATAATTATCCTTGACCCCACTTGGTCATCAATTACAAACGTAGCATAAAATATAACATAATGTTCCTCAATAACATTAAATTGTTTTTGCAAATTGGGGTATGTGACATACACACCCCCAATTTATAACATCGTCCTCGATGTTATTTATTCCTCGTCATCAGAATTCCCCTCAAATAGAATTGGATATGCATCTTGCATATGAATTTCCAATTCCCAGGTGGCTTCTTTTGGACTAAGGTGCTTCCATTACACCTTCACCTGACCAATGGTGTGATTCTGAAGGGAGATCTCCCTCCTTTCGAGGATACAATCCGGTTCCATGAGAAAATATCCTTCGGGTTCCACCTACACATCATTCCAATTAATAACATGAGTAGCATCATGTACATATTTTTTTAATACAAAAATATGAAAAACATTGTGAACTCTTAAATTTTGTGGTAGAGCTAACTCATATGCTACATATCCTATACTAGAAAATATTTCAAAAGGACCACAGTATCGGGGTGCTAGATTAGCAGAACTACCGAACCTTAGAGAACTCTTTTTAGGCCTCACTTTAATAAAAACATGTTCACCTACCTGGAACTCCTTTGGAGTTCGTTTAAAATATGCTTGGCTTTTCTGTCGATCTTATGCAATTTTTAAGTTACCTTGTACCTGTTTTACAATTAACTCCATCTCCTTTAATAATTCAGGTCCTAATACTAACCTATCCACTGGATTACTCCAAGAGATGGGGGTATTGCATTTCCTTCCATACATAATTTCAAAAGGACTATATCTAGTTGAAGCTTGGTAATGATTATTGGAAGCAAATTCTACCAGGTGTAAATAATCTTCCCATTTACCTGGCTGCTCCTTTACATACATTCTGAGTAGATCCTCTAATACCTAATTTACTCTTTCAGTCTATCCATTGGTTTGAGGATGGAAAGAGGTACTAAAGTTTAATGTAGTATTTAACCCTTTAAACAAAGATTTCCAAAATTTGCTTGTAAACTTAGGGTCTTGGTCTGAAATTATCACCTTCGGTATCCCATGCAACCGAAAAATTTGTTTTAAGAAAATATCAGCAATATTTGCAGCTTTATAAGTAGTTTTTACAGGTATAAAATGGGCTGCTTTACTGAATTTATCAACAACTACCATTATCAAGTCATTTATGTTCTGATTTGTAGGTAGTCCTCTGATAAAATCAAGGATAATTATCTCCCATTTCCAGCTAGGAATAGGCAATGGATGAAGTAGCCCAGCTAGATGCTGATGTTCAGTTTTTACTTGCTGACATTCAAAGCACCTAGCAATGTATTCTGGCAATTCATTTTTCATGTTTGGCTAGAAATAATCCTTTCTTAGCATGGTTATGGTTTTCTGATAACCCAGATGCCCTAAATAAGGAGTTTTATGTACTTTGTTTAAAATTAACAGCTTAATCTTAGGTACATTAGGTACGCATAATCTATATTTATACAATAATAATCCTTTTTCATTCAAGTTGTACCATGTACTTAGACTTTCTATTAAATTTTCTTTCACCTTTACTTGTAATTTTCGATAATATTCATCTTGTTCTATTCCATCTTCTAACTATTCTTCGAAGTCTATCTTGTAAGTACTGATGGATGCTGTAAAATTCAGCTTTGCATTTCTACTTAATGCATCAGCAACCTTATTCTCCTTTCTTTTAATATGTTGAATTTCAAAATCATATTCACTAAGAAAAGCTAGCCACCTAGCTTGCCTAGCATTCAAGTTAGGTTGATCCAACAGATATTTCAATCCTTTATTATATGTCATCAGTATAAACTTTCTTTCAATTAAATGATGATGCCACATTTTTAAGGCATGTATGACAATAGCTAACCCTAAGTCATCGGTCGCATAATGTTTCTCATGTTCCTTCAGATTCCTAGACTCATAAGCAATGGCGTGTCCTTCATGAGTTAACACTCCACCTAAACCATCCCTACACGCGTCAGTACATACTATAAAATCTTTATTAGGGTCAACAATTCTTAGAATTGGTGTGGTGGTTAATAATTTTTTTAACTTTTTAAAACTATCTTCACACTTCTGATTCCAATCAAATTTTTTCCCTTTTTTATGCAAAGAGGTTATAGGATTTGCAATTCTTGAAAAGCCTTTGATGAATCTTCAATAATAACCAGTAATCCCCATGAATGATTGGACGTCAGTTACGTTTTTTGGGACTGGGAAATCCTCGATTTCCTTTATCTTTTCCGGGTCAACAGAAATTCCTTCTTTAGTCACCACATGACCCAAATACTAAATTTTATCTTCAAAGAAGTCACATTTACTAAATTTTGCATATAGTTGATGTTCTCATAACTCTTGTAAGATAATTTTTAAGTGTTCTTTATGCTCCTCTTTAGACTTTGAGTAAATTAATATGTCGTAGATAAATACAACCACAAATTTATCCAGATATTTATGCATTACATTATTCATCAGACACATAAAAACAATTGGGCCATTAGTAAGCCCAAATGGCATAACGACAAACTCGTAATGTCCGTATTGAGTCCTAAAAGCTGTTTTAAAGATGTATTTATCGTTGATTCGGACCCGGTGGTATCCAGATCGTAAATCAATATTTGAGAACACCGTTGCTCCACGTAGTTGATCAAACATATCATCTATGCGGGGTAATGGGTATCTATTATTGATAGTCATTTTATTTAGTTGACGGTAATCTATACATAGTTGTAGAGTTCCATCCTTCTTTTTAACAAAGATGATAGGTGACCCCCAAGGAGAGACACTAGGTATGATGTAATTATTATCAATGAGCTCCCTTAACTGTGACTTAAGTTCATTTAATTCCAGTATATTCATCCTATAAGGGGCTTTCGAGATGGGAACTGCACTAGGTACCAACTCAATAGTAAAATCTAATTCTCATTTCGAAGGCAGTCCCAGAATTTCTTCTGGAAATACATCTGAATATTCCCTTAGAAATGAAATATCTTCCAGTTTTAATTTATCTCTGTTGTTAGTATTTTCTTCATTAATTACTATTATGGCAAAATCTTTACATCCCTTCCTAACAGCTCTCTTAAGCTGCAAAGTAGAAATCTGTTGTATGGTTGTTTTCCTAGGGATCCCTTTTACATTTATTAACTTTCCATTGTTATTTATACAAGTGAAGGTTTTATCAAAGCAATCTAGGACCACCCTATGTTGTTCTAACCAATCCATACCAATTAACATATCATATGAACCTAAAGCTAACACATTGAGCTTAACAAAGGTTTCAAACTGATCCATAGTTACTGCACAATTATTAACAAAGCTAATTACTTTTCTCTTTACACCAGTAGCTAGCTGAACTAACCATGATGTTGCAAATTTTTCAACTGAGAGCTTACACTTTTCTACCAAATTTGGAGAAATATAACTTAAACTAGCTCCTCGATCGATCAAAATAGATATAGGTATTTGATTTATCTTACCTTCAACTTCCAGCATGGAAGTTTGATAGTCTGCTTTCCGGTTCTCTAATGCTGCGTTGATCTTGTGCATTGTCCTAACTAGATCACCAACATTCATCTCCTCCTATATTGTGTGTATGTTGCTAACAATCTTCTTCCGATTGGGGAAAATTGATGCATAATGCGGACCATTACATTCCCAACACTTTACTGGTTCCTTTCATTCAAAGTTCTTTGTAAAGTTACTATGGTTGTTAAATATTATTTATTCCTTTGATTATTTGGATTGGTTTGTGAATTACTTTTGTTCCCTTGGAAATTTTTACTAGGAAAATTTTTGGTGTTACTGTTCTTAAAATTTCGATTAGGAACAAAAAATTATTTTTTTGTTCAAAGTTATTATTTCTTTTTGCCTTCGAATTGGTCATACTTTCCTTTTTATGATTCTGTTCATAACATAAATTTGCTTTTCTCATTACTTCTTCTAAAGTTTTCGGATTATCATACTCAATTTTGTCTTTTATATGATAAGGTAAACAACTGAGAAACTGTTGTACCTTAGGTTTCTTGTCCACAATATATGACGCATACCTGAGCAGACTTAGAAATTTACTATTTGGTTCTTTCATATTCATTGCTCCCAGTTTCAACTCGTAAAATTCATTATCCCTTTCCTCATAATATTGTTCAGATAAAAATTTCTTCTTGAAATATTTCTTAAATATACTCCAATTAATATTTTTCTCCCTTATACCTTTTACTCTTTTTAAGTCTTTCCACCAAATATTTTCTTTCCCTGTAAGATTATAAATAGCCATCCTTGCCTTCAGTTGATTAGAGTAGTTGTAAATTTGGAAGTATTTCTTCATCCCGGACAACTAGGATTCTACCTCTTCTCCCTTCTCAGTTTCACCATTAAAGGTTGGTGGCTTGATTTTCTTGAATTCCCCAGAGATTTCTTCATAAGGTTTAAACTTTCTCTTCCAAGTATGGTGATTATCTTCACTACTATCACTAGTATATTGAAAAATATTTCTATGTGAGTCACCATACACTTCAGAAGATGAGCTACTTTTGATTTTAATTTGTTTAGTCTTTTTATCTTTATGCTAATAACCCATATCTTCAGACTCAGTTCTTTTATCTTTTTCCTTAGTAGGGAATCTTTCCATCAAAATATGATTTATCTCCTCCTAAGCCCTCAGAATTCTCTCATTTTGTTTTTTAACCGATTCCATCTCTGTTTTAGTTCCTTAAAACACATATTTCATTAAATTTGTAATTATTTAGTGGATCTAGAATTTAGAACTTCCGCTAGATTGAGTTCTTTCAAAATGAAAAAAGTCATAGCCTTTGAATCTTTACATAATTTCTATTAATATTATTTATAGTTTGTATTAAATGTTAAGTTGATTAAATTATTTTATAACATAATACCAACATTGTATTTGTTATTACAACAATTATAAATATTGTCATAGTAATTATTTTTGTCTTTGTTGAGCATGTTGTTTTATTTTTGGAAGTTGGCACCACTTATAATCAAAACGAGAAAATATTTTATGACTTTAAAGTCTAAGTTTTACCCTTGTAATGATTAAAATAAATGATGACTTAATGTAGCAACATAATTTATTGTTATTATTGTTGGTAGTGGTAGTGTATTAAAAACTAAGTTGATGAATATTTCCTTTATGAATAATAGATTAACGTGAGAAATTTCTTACCTATGAATTTATTTAATGATATTGATGATAGTAAAACATCCCTTGTTTATTAATATTAATTATTTTAACAATCAAAATCAATTATGAACTATAAAAGCATTAGTGCAATACAATTTGATTTTTTTCATATACAAGAGGAAAGGGGGAAAACCAATTGAATTAATTATTGCAAGTGTTCATTATTTATTTATGAAGTATTTGAACAATGTGTTTAATTGAAAAGAGCGTATTTATATTGAAAATATAGATATCTTACAATATATATATTATCGTTAGATTTTAAATCATCTATTAATTTATGTTAAGGCGCGGAGGAATCGAACCACCATCGTCGTGCTTGTAATGTAGGTGCTCTTCCATTGAGCTAGCACCTTTTACAACATGAGGGGAGAGGGATTGTGTTAACACCTGAATTACACCTTTCTAATCCTCTGTGACAAATCAAAATGATGAAAATCTTAGACTTTGATTCTTTCAAAATGATGAAATTCATAGACTTTGATTCCTTACATAATTTCCATTAATATTATCTATAGTTTGTATCAAATGGTAAGTTGATTAATTTATGTAATGACATTAATATTGTATATGTTATTATGATTAAGCAATTGAATTATAATTTGATATGGTAACTAGTAAATTGTTGGTGTTGAGTTCCTATACTAGTAGAAGGTTGGCAATGTTTTAGAATGACCCATTTAATAACTATTTAATGAGATAATATAAATGTGTTTGTTACTATAATAATTTTAATTCTTGACGCAACAAGCAATATTGCATGTGTTGAGTATCATGTTGTAATATATTAGAAGGTTGGCAACATTTTATAAGTGACAAGAAAAACTATTATATATTAAGTGTTACTATGCTAAGTTTATTATTTTAACGATAAAAACAATTATACTTAGAATAGAAATATAATTTATTTATATTACTATTATTTATATTTTCTAATAAAAGTTAAGTTGATCAACGGTTATATCACGAAAAATATATTGCAGAAGATTTTTTTACATATTATTATTAAAGTTATTTAATGACATTAATAATCAATGTTTGTTGCTATTATTATCTTGGAATTTCATTTAATTGAAATTATGTTAACTAATGTGTCTAGGTTGAGTTACCATAGTAAGTCTAAGTCTTTTTTGAGTATGATGTTTTATTTTTGGAAGATGGCACCACTTGATAGAGGACAAGAGAAAATATTTTTATGACTTAGAGTAAAATAGGTTTTATCTTAGTAATGATTAAAATAAGTTATGAATTAGAATAGAGACATAATTTATTATTATTGTTGTTGGTGGTGGTGCTGTATTAAAAACTAACTTAATGAATGTTGATTTTATGAATAACATATTTATGCGAGAAATTTTACCTATAAATGTATTTAATGATATACTTTGATTATCATTAATATTTATATTTACGTATTAAAACAAAAGTCACCAATATTTGACTAGTGAATTATTAATAATTTGTGTAAGAAATTTCTTACATAATATAAAGTTATTTAACAACATATTAATATTGTGTTGTGACTATTATTAACTTATGTAGTATTGACATTAAATGTTAATACTTGCCTATTGATTTTTGGGATTAATCTATGTGAAATATTTTCAAACCATAATTAATTTTACATTGTTCCCCCGACGATCATGCGTGGAGTTCCCAATTGAAATGTTGGTTTGAAAAACTCACTAACAACTTAATCCAGAAAATCATTCATAATGATGACAAACTATGAAAGCCCACACTCTGAAAATGTTACTACTTTGTCTTTGTTGAGTATAAGATATTGCACTAGTGCAAAGTTTGCACCACTTTAAATTCTAAATAAGAAAATATAATATTAATTAGAATGCAACAGAGTAGAAAAACTAAATTTATATCAATTATAATAACAACTAATAGGGAAAAGTCACTTCAAACCTTATTGCAAGTGCCTTACATTTATTCACAGAGGAAGTCTAGAAGATGTTTTAAGGTTCATTATTGAATATGATTATGAACATTTGATATAGTGACATGTTGAGTTTATGTAAGAAAAAAACTTAAAAGTTAAAAATTGAATGGTGTTATATAATTCACATAAAGTACCATCACATGAATTAACATAGAAGTTGAACCAAAATTTTCATATTAGCAAATAATATAAAATTCCCCAAAAAAGGTTTGAAGAGAATATTTGATATACAACCAACATTGAAAAGTGTTTCTTCTTGTATATTACAAAGAGAAAATTACATTCATGAATCATCTCCACCTAATCTCCTTATATTCAGTCAAGAAAATCAATTACAACTTGTACACCACATTTATTTATCATGGTCTTTCTGCAATCTTCTTTCTTTTGCATCCATGCCCAAACTATGGTATTAACTGGAATAGATCCAATTCATGTGTCATCAAGGTTTGGTACCCAAATAATTTAATATTTACATGAAGAGTCTCACTTTCATCATTCTGGAAGATATATGAGGTGGTGTTTGCCATCCAAATCATCTCTCCTTCATCCTCAGTTCATGATCTAACTAGAAACATCTTTTCTTTCTCAACTTCAATCATAGGATTGAATCTTGGATTTATCTTGTTGCACTTGGTTCTAACATATACCAGTTCATCCGTCACATTATCAAAATCTCCATCCATAATACTTATATTACATGCAGTGCATTAAATCTCACATGGATTAAATTGTCTTTATGATGCAATGTATTTGATGATAATGTCTAACATGAATTAAAACTAACATGATGTTACTACTTAATGATTGATTTTTTGGATTAATTTATGTGAAATCTTTTCAGTCCATAATGAGTTTTTCATGGTTCCCATAACAAGCATGGGTGGAGTGTCCACTCAAAACGTTGGTATAAAAAACACACACAATTTAACCCAAAAAATCAATCACAATGATTACAAACCGATAAAACCTGCACACTCAAAATGTTAGTACTGTATTTATTGAGTATAAGTTAATATACAAGTACAAATTTGGCACCACTTTAAAGTCTGCACGAGAAAATACAATTATGAAATTGAATGCAACATAGTAGTTCAATTAAATTTATATCAACTATAATAACGAATAAAAGGGAAAAATCACTTCAAACCTTGTTGCAAGTTCCTTACATTTATTCACAAAGCAAGACTATGAGATTTTTTAAGGTGCATTCGCATAAAGTATCATCACCTGAATTAACATTGAAGTTGAACCCAAATTTTCATATATGTAGCAAATAATATAAAATTCCTCAAAAGGTAGCTTGAAGAGAATATTTGATATACTACAAACATTGACAACTTTTTCTTCATGTATATTAATTAGTCATTCAAAAATAAAAATTACATTTATGAATCATCTCCACGTAATCTCGTTATATTTTCTCAAGCAGATCAAGTATAGCTTGAGGATGAAGATTTCCACAATTAATCTTAATGACACAGAGAGTTTATGGAATTTAATTGTGTGTATTGAAACGTCCCTATGTTTCGAGTGGACACTCCACCAATCATCAAGGGAACAAAATGAAAAGCTCAAAGTGGTATTGAAGAGAGTGAGCAAAAACTAATAATAAATAAGGTAAGGGTTGTGTACATACATTAATGAATATAATTATGCACATTTGATATAGTGAGATGTTGTGTTGATCTAAAAGATAAATTGAGAAGTTAAAATTTGAATGGTGTTATCTAATTCACATAAAGTATCATCACATGAATTAACATTGAACTTGATGTGAAATTTTCATAGATGCGGTAAATAATATAAAATTCTTCAAAAAGTCACTTGAAGAGTATTTATTATACTACAAACATTGAAAAATGTTTCTTCATGTATACTAAAAGTCATTCAAAAAGAAAAATTACATTCATGAATCATCTCCACCTAATCTCCTTATATCTGCTCATGCAGATCAAGTACAGCTTGTAGACCACTTTTATTTATCTTGGTCTTCCTACAATCTTCTTTCTTTGGCACCCATGCCCAAACTATGGTATTAATTGGAATAGATCCAAGTTCTGTGTCATCAAGATTTGGTACCCAATATTGTTCTAAAATGTTTCCCTTGTATTTCCCTGAGCTAGGTTGCCACCAATCAATCTTTACATGAAGGGTCTCATTGTCATCGTCCTAGAATATATCTGAGGTGGATTTTTCCATCCAAATCATCTCTCCTTCATCCTCATTTCTTGATATAACAAGCAACATCTTTCCTTCTCAACATCAATTCTAGGATCGAATGTTGGATTTGGCTAGTTGCACCTGGGTCCAACATATACCGGTTCATTTGTCACATTATCAAAATCCCCATCCATAATACTTGATATTGCATGGAGTGCATTATCATCGATGTTAACATTTTTCCTCATCTTGTGTGAAAAATCATCAGAAGAAGAATCACTTTCATCCAAGGGTGTATGGTCTTTGTAGATTCCATCTAATGCATCAAGAACTCTTTTCCAATACTCTAGTTTTTTATTACATTCCTCTATAACAATTGGTTAATTCTCAATTCCAATAGTCTCTTTCCACATTTTTATGTATGATGTTATTCATTCCTTTAGTTCTTTTAAATAAACATTATTGTATTTGGGACGTAAGAAAGATGGCTTCCTTGTGGAAAATATAGGTCGGCCTTCATCATCTATATTCCATAACTCAACTAGTTTTGACCACTCAATGTCTCTGATGGATTCTTTATACCTCATAATTGGAACATCATTGAATACAAGAAATTGGAAGTACTGGACATTAAGATGTCCAGCTACTGCATTTTCCCCCTCCTTGATGTACCCATTAGGAAAATTTTTGAAGGCATACACTTTGTCAAGTAAAGAATATATATCTTTACTTTTCAAGTTGGAAGACATTATTCCATAGGTTCCATCTAGGTATTCATGGGTGTGCCCCACAATCAAGAATCCAACCTCAATAGTGATGAACACACCAAGTGCAATTAATAGTGATATAAACATGAAAACATAACAATTCTTATTATCACTAGCTGCATTGTCCAACTGTAACAACAAATGTGGAGGAGGAGGTTCAAAATCAAGATTTTGATTTTTTGAGCTTCCATTTTAAGATAGGAAAGAATCCTTGTACACTCTACATTTCGAGTAAATAGATTTTTAAAGTAATACATTTGAAAGTGGGTTTCTTGAACTTCCACTCCCATAAAGCAAATCACCATACATTTTAAGGCGTGGGTCTTCAAGGTCCCTCAAGCACTTTGCAATAGATGTAATGGTAAATTGTGATCCCATGTGTACAAATGGTAGGGAGAAATGACCAAAACCGCTTGTGCTATTCCCATGTGTTAGCATACCTGTAAACGACAAACCTAAGTTTGTTCCTACAACAGATTTTGATTTGACACGTAATCTTGGGATTGAAGTCTTTGTTTTGTCCATTTTATCATGGATAATGCTCAAGTATTCCTTTGGATACCACTCTAACATAATTATGTGGGCATAGTAGCAATATATTCCACACATAACAATCTTGTTATGTTTCTTCAGTCTAGCTCATGCCTTTTCTTCCAGCTCTTTTGTAGTTGATGTCTTCATCTATGCTTTCAACACAATACATTCACTACATTTACTGAAGTTAGTGTTCTTTGAGAATGCCACATCTGGAAAATGAGTATTCCAAATCTTGCTAATTGTTGGTTGTGATATTGATGGAAAATTGAGCTCTTCAAGAGCCTCATTGATCTCTTTTAACAAAGAACTTTTGGTGTACGTTGATGGAAACAATATTAAAGGAGAAGACATTCCATCTTCTTAAACTTGTCATGTTTGGTTCAGTGAAAAATATGAATTATCCATTACAGTTTTGTGCAGTATTTATATGGCTGCCACAATATGTGCACGTGCTTTGCATTTGTTGGTGTTACCATGAATTCCTTTAACATGTCCTTGTTGAAAATTATGTTGTCAAGTATAGAAGGTGCTTTGAGGAATATTATGTATCTTGTACCATGCTTTCTTACAAATAATATCTCCATTAAACCTCATGTCCTTTACTTTCCTAGTAGTGGGAGGTAGGCCATGGCCATGGCTCTTTGACATGATTGTGTTGGAAAGGAGTGAATTCAAGAGAAATTCCGTAATGCCATTTTTATTTAAGAGTTTCATACCCCTTATAGTAGTTGAAATGTCTTTCCTATCCACATGTTGAATACAATCTTGTTTGCAGCATTGATCCGCTTCCAAAAGTCTGATTTATTTATCTTCATCTCTTTATATTTGAAAGTTTCCATCTTTTTTTGTATCCACAACTCGTTTAATCCTTTTATATGACCTCGTTGCATGCATAGCAATCGAGTCTAGATCATTTTCATTATAAAGATCACCATCCCATGTGTTTAAGGGACTTATTTCCTCTATAAGATCCCATACTGCCATTTCCTTGGGTGCCTCCTTGAAATTTTCATTCACCCTTAAAATCTCACCTTCATTGTCCACCAACTTATTTATTAGCCATCTAACCCAACAATGTATAGAATTATCCCCAATCCTACATCTTTCAAAAGTTCTATCTATGTCTTCCACAAAAACACTGAATTCCTTTCCACCTAACATTTCACCCTCAACCATGTCATCCTCACGGACATTAACTATGATCATTTGGCAATGCCGCCATGCTTGTTCCCATGCTTTCATGTGTAAGAGAAACCTTTTTACATGTGAATGTAAGCCTATCTTGGGGAGTATTTAATGTATGATCGTGACAGTGAGTTTCCAAATCTGATTCTTGCCAAATATCATAAGATCCCAATGCACCCACTAGTGTATTCTCAAATCCTGTTGGATGTGGCAAAAGAGCATCATGTTTTAATACCTTCTCAATGTTAAGCACTATGGATCATTTATTTACCATCCTTCCATGCACTTTATGACCAATATTTGTATTGAATATGGAGCCTTCACGCACCTTCACTCCACATTGCAAAAGATCTACCTTGGTCTCCAATAGAAAATGTCGAAGAGAAATTTGCACCTATACAACAAACTAAACAAACTTAGTATTTGCTCAAAAAACAAGCAATGTACTATCAAAAACACTTAACATGTGCTTCAAGATTTTGATTTACCTTGGTTATGCCTCAAATCTATGATCTTCCATGGATGTAAGTCCCCTTCATCAACATCTTCCACAATCAAATGTGGTTCAATGACATCAATTATGAAAACCATAACATATCCTACATTAAGCCTTTATCCACCAAAATTAGTTTTCAATCTAACGAAACCACATCATCATCGATCACATTGCACTATGATGGAAATCTAACTGGAGTTAGATTTCGTCCTTAAATCATTGCATGGTGAGTGAAATATAATGTGTTAGATTTCATAATGTAGTTTTCCATCTAGCATAACCACATTGTCATCAATCACAATGCACCAGATGGAAAACTAGCTAGAGTTAGCTTTCATTCTTAAAACATTGCACGGTGAGTAAAGCTAATATATGTTAGTTTTCATAAGGTAGTTTTCCATCTAACACAACCACATTGTTATCAAATACATTACACCATGATGGAAATGTAGTTAGAGTTATATTTCCTTCTAACAACATGTCATTATAAGGGAAAGCTTATGTGTGTTAGCTCATTACACCATGATGGAAAACTAGCTGGAGTTAGCTTTCATTTTAACAACATCGCACACTCAGTAAAAGCTAATGTGTGTTAGCTTTAATAAGGTAGTTTTCCATGTAACTCAAGAACATTGTCATCAAGCACATTGCACTGTGTTGGAAATGTAGCCGGAGTTAGCTTTCATCATTAATTCGTTGCACAGTAAGTGAAATCTAATGTGTTTAAGCTTTCATAGTGTATTTTTCCATCTAGCACAACCACATTGTCATCAATCCCAATGCACCATAATGGAAATCTAGCTGGAGTTAGATTTCGTTCTTAAAACATTGCACGGTGAGTAAAGCTAATGTTTGTTACCCTTCATAAGGTAGTTTTCCATCTAACACAGCCACAATTTCATCAAACACATTACACCATGATGAAAATCTAGCTGAAGTTATCTTTCCTTCTAACAACATGGCACTATAAGGGAAAGCTTATGTTTGTTAGCTCATTACACCATGATGGAAATCTAGCTGGAGTTAGCTTTCGTTCTTAAAACATTGCATGCTGAGTAAAAGCTAATGTGTGTTAGTTTTCATAGGGTAGTTTTTCATCTAACACTGCCACATTGTCATCAATTACATTACACCATGATGTAAATCTATCTAGAGTTAGCTTTCCTTCTAACATGGTACTATGAGTGAAATCTTATGTGTGTTAGCTCATTACACCATTATGAAAATTTGGTTGGAGTTACCTTTGTTTTTAACATGGCAGGATATGTGAAAGCTAATGTGTGTTAGCTTTGATAAGTTATTTTCCTATCTAACAAAACCAAATTGTCACATTGCACTGTGATGGAAATCTAGCTGGAGTTAGCTTTCAACCTTAAATTATTGCATGATGAATGAAATCTAATGTGTGTTAGATTTCATAATGTATTTTTCCATTTAGCACAACCATGTTGTCATCAATCAAAATTCACCATGTTGGAAATCTAGCTAGAGTTAGCTTTCATTCTTAAAATGTTGCACGGTGAGTAATAACTAATCTGTGTTAGCTTTTGTAAGGTAGTTTTCCATCTAACACAGCCACATTGTCATCAAATACATTACACCATGATGCAAATCTAGCTAGAGTTAGTTTTCCTTCTAACAACATGGCACGATGAGTGAAAACTAATGTGTGTTAGCTTTCATAAGGTAGTTTTCCATCTAACACAACCACATTGTCATCGATCACATTGCACCGTGATGAAAATCTAGCTGGAGTTAGCTTTTGTCCTTAAATCATTGTACGGTGAGTGAAATCTAATGTGTGTTAGCTTTCATAATGTAGTTTTCCATCTAGCACAACCACATTGTCATCAATCACAATGCACCATGATGGAAATCTAGCTAGAGTTAGATTTCATTCTTAAAACATTGCACAGTCAATAAAGCTAATGTCTATTAGCTTTCATAAGGTAGTTTTCCATCTAACACAACCACAATGTTATCAAATACATTACGCCATGATGGAAATCTAGTTGGAGTTAGCTTTCCTTCTAACAAAATGACACTATAAGGGAAAGCTTATGTGTGTTAGCTCATTACACCATGATGGAAATCTAGCTGGAGTTAGCTTTCATTTTAACAACATGGCACGATGAATGAAATCTATTGTGTGTTAGCTTTCATAAGGTAGTTTTCCATGTAACATAACCACATTTCCATCAAGCATGTTGCACCATGTTGGAAATCGAGCTAGAGTTATTTTTCATCCTTAAATAGTTGCACAGAGAGTGAAATCTAATGTGTGTAAGCTTTCATAGTGTATTTTTCATCTAGCACAACCACATTGTCATCAATAACAATGCACCATGATGGAAATCTAGCTGAAGTTAGCTTTCATTCTTAAAACATTGCACGTTGAGTAAAGCTAATGTCTGTTAGCCTTTATAAGGTAGTTTTCCATCTAACACATCAACATTGTCATCAAAGACATTACACCATGATGGAAATCTAGTTGGACTTAGCTTTCCTTCTAACAACATGGCACTAAAAGGGAAAGCTTATGTGCGTTAGCTCATTACATCATGATGGAAATATAGTTGGAGTTAGCTTTGCTTTTAACAACATGGCACGATGAGTGAAAGCTAATGTGTGTTATCTTTCATAAGGTAGTTTTCCATGTAACACAACCACATTGTCATCAATCACATTGCGTCGTGTTGGAAATCTAGCTGCAGTTAGCTTTCATTTTTAAATTGTTGTACGGTGAGTGAAATATAATGTGTGTAAGCTTTCATAGTGTAGTTTTCCATCTAGCACAACCACATTGTCATCAATCACAATGCACCATGATGGAAATCTAGTTGGAGTTACCTTTCGTTCTTAAAACATTGCACGGTGAGTAAAAGCTATTGTTTGTTAGCTTTCATAAGGTAGTTTTCCATTTAACACTGCTACATTGTCATCAAATACATTACACCATGATGGAGATCTAGCTGGAGTTAGCATTCCTTCTAACATGGCACTATGAGCGAAAGCTTATGTGTGTTAGCACATTACACCATTATGAAAATCTAGTTGGAGTTAGCTTTTTTTTTAACAACATGGCACGATGAGTGAGCTTATCATTACCAAGTGGATTTTTTATTATGTCAATAGTTGTCTCTGTTGTAGGACAATAATAAAGGAAAATTTCTTGATTATCAACCAAATATCTAATGTAATTGTGATGAACTTCAATATGCTTAGTTATGGCATGATAGACTGAATTTTTCACCATTTTGAGAGCACTCTGATTGTTGTAGAAAAGTGAGGTTAGCACTGTTTGGTCAAGTTGAATATCAATCAATATTCTTCGTAACCACATTGTCTCACAACCTCTATTAAAGTTTGCCTTGTATTTTATGTCAATGGAGGATAAGGCAACTGTAGGTTGTAGCTTACTTTGCCATGAAATTGCCTTCCTAAACCAAGAGTGAACACATAACCTGTTTTTGAATTCCTTGTATCAACTGATCCAACCCAATTCAAATCAATATGCTCTGCTATCATGGAGTCAATAGATCCCTGAAATAGAATTCCAAAGTCAAGGGTCCCTTTGAATATTGATGAACTCATTTCGCAACTTGCCAATGTAACTCTTCAGGATTAGACATGAATTGAGAAAGAGACAAAGCACTACAAAAGATAGATCCGATTGGGTGGTATTAAGATAAATCATACTATCAACCAATTGCCAATACAATGACTCGTTGACTAGTGGTGAGTCTATGTAAGCTGAGAGTTTTATGCCAACTTCCATAGGTGTAGATGTAGGATTAAATTCAGTCATTTAGAATTTTTTGAAGAGTGCTTTGGCATACTTGACTTGTGATAAAAGTATAGTGTGCTTAGATTGAAAAAATTCTACACCTAAACAATAATGAATCAGGCTTTAATCAATAATTTCAAAAATAGATCAAATATCAAATTTCACCCGTTGAATCTTGTTGGCACTTCTTTTGGCGATGGGAAGATCGTCAACATAGACAAAATAACTTCACTATATGATCATCATTGATTATGACGTAGCAAGTGGGTTCAGAATAGGTTTTTCTAATTCTAGAATCTCTAAGGTATTGATCAAGTTTGAAATACCAGGCTTGAGGAGCCTGCTTGAGTCCATACAAGGACTTTACCATCCATACAAGGACTTTACATCAAGGAACTTTTAACATCCATCTATATATCTTCCATCGAGAATGAGCAGAAATGGAGATAACTGGTCGAAAAGTTACCATTTTCATTGTGGGGGCAAATGTTTCTTCACAGTCCACCCCTTCATCTTGTGCATATTCTTTGGCGACAAGACAATCTTTGTATTTGTCCAAAGAACCATCTGATTTATATTTGACATTAAAAATCCATTTACGACGAATTGCTTTCTTCCCTAGAGGCAATGTAGACAACACCCAAGTCTTGTTTTTCATCTATGCATCATATTTCACTTTCATGGCAGCCTTTGATTCAAGTTTTCCTTTCGAATCTTCAAATGTGCTAGGTTCAAATACTTGGCACAAAATCAACATAAGTGAGAGCAAAATTTACCTGCTCACTGCCTCACACAATTTGTTGCCTAAATCATGTAGTTTGTCCTTTTAGTACCTTTGGAAACTCATCTTCTCAATATCCTTCCATCATGGTATAATACCACTTCCATTTCCTTTGTTGGCCTTCTTGATCTTGCTGTGAAGATCAATAATACCTCTCTGTTGTGAAGATTGAGAATCCCCCTCTTCTTAACCAAACCCCTCCTTGGAACTTGACTCCTCCAATGTTTCTGGCTTTGAGTCCTATTTGATTTCAACACCAGAACTTGTTCTTGAATGAGCAACAAATTCCCATACACTAATTAGTACTATCCATAGATTTATCATTATCACAAAAGAATGATATTTTGTCATCTATAACATCTCTATTGATCACAATTTTGTTCGTACAGACATCCAGTTATTCATTAGGAACGTTTTTCCTTGGGAATATTTGCAAAAGAAATACAGCTGAAAAATACTAAAAATCTCTTACAAAAGGTTTTTTGCCTAACCATGAATCCTTAGGAGTGATATCCTACAAAGATTTACAAGGATTTTTGTTAAGGATGTAAATAGCATTCACTGTGTTTTCCTAGTATGGCTATGGTACATTTTGGTTGTGCACTATGCAATTTTCCATCTCCACAACTATCCTATTCCTCCTTTCCATGACTCCATTTTGTTGTGGAGTGTATGGAGTGTTATACTACCTATGTATACCTTCCCTTTTGCAAAATTCTTTAAACTAAGTTGAAACAAACTCACCTCCTTTATCAGATCCTAAAGGTTTGATCTGTTTACTTATTTGTTTCTCTACCAAAGATTTTCATGTTACAAACTTTGAACAACAATTTGACTTGTTATTCATAAAAAAAACCCTCATTTTCCTTGAATAGTCATCAACCAGTAGTAGGAAATACTTAGCTCTGGATATTGTAGGTGTTTTCATTGGACCATGCAAATCAACATGTAGTAGGTCCAAAACTCCTTTGGCTTGCCATGTTTTATTGTCAGTATCAAATGAAAGTCAATGTTGTTTTCATAATTGACAGCCTGCACATATCTCTAACAATCCTGCACATAAATCTAACAATCCTGAATGGATGGAAGACCATCCAACATATTAGTCTTATTAAGTACAGATAAATATTGATAACTTAAGTGTCCATACCTTTCATGCCAGACTACATTTGTATTCTCTACCACACCCGGTGCATGTGCCTTTGTTGTTTTTAGATCATCCAGTCTATACAACCCTTTTTCACCAATACAAACTACATTCACCTTGTTATCACAAGAGTAGTGACCATATATTTGCTTCCTTGAAAATTTACAAAAATATTAGGGTTCCTAGTTATCTCACTAATAGACGATATTTTTGCTCATGTTAAGAACATATCGAACGTTTTTGAACAACCTCACTTAAAGTATTGTTCAATATGACATGAACAACCTCACATCCTCTAACATAGTGAGTCCATCCATCACCCAAAGCAATAGATTCACTAATACTCTTATCTTCAATGAAATTTATTTACTAGTTTATGCGACACTTGTAGTGCTGAGATGCGCCTGAGTCGAATACTAGGCTATAGATTTGGTTGATTGATTATGTAATGCCATAAAATAAAAAATCACCCATTTCTTCTTCTTCACCTCTTTCGGCAACATTTGCATGCCTTGATTTCATTTAACCACGTGCCAAGTCATATTTTTTTTTGGCAATATCTCTTGAACTGTCCAGGCTTATCGCAGTAATAACATCTGAATTTGTTCTCTTTGATACAGGGCTAGCATGTTTTTGTTTGTCTTTGCCTTTGAACTGTGCACTAAATGCACTCATTATAGTGGATGGAGTTGATGCCTCTATCTGATCTAGCCTCCTTTCCTTCTGTACAAAAAAGTGTCAATAACTTCTCAAATGTAAGTTGTTGGTTCTCTCCAAGTAGATGTAAGGACTCAACAAATTAATCAAAAATTGGCGACAAAATTCACATCAACATAGTAACCATATCCTCATCATCCACCGGCTTCTTAATAGAAAAAATTTGATCATTAAGATCCTTCAAGTGCGATAAATATTTAGAGATTGATCCTCCTTCCTGAAACTTGGTGGAAAAGTTAAAACAAAATATTTTTAAAATACAATGACCACCCAATTTCTGATGCTTGATACTTATTTTGGATATTTGTCCACAATACAGGTGCTACAATGGAATTGCTTGCTTCTAGAATTAATGTTTCTACCAGTGATAGTTTGAGAAGAACAAGTGCCTCTTTATGTATTTTATCATAGTTTTTGGGATAATTTGCTGGTTTGTATTCTTTAACTAAGATGGTTTGTTCAAGATCTCTAAATTCAATAATGGTCAGTATCTTATGACTCCACAAATTGTGATTCTTTCCCATCAATTTTTCACACTTTGGAAAGAGTAAATGATGCTAACTAGCCATTACAAATACAAATCGAACAGTGAAGACTACAATTTAGCACATGCATACAACCACTGAGAGTAATCCATCCAATTAGTATAGCAAACCTCCTTCATGTTGACACCAGCTTTGAATTTCCACGCAGTGGTTGGTAAATACTTCCACTCTCCAATTCGCAGCAGGTCATCAATCCTTCACACAGTAGTTTCATGGTCAAGACCAAGGTGTTGGCTGATCCTCGCTGAGCTTACTTTTATCATGTTGCTACACCACAAGATCACAACTGTTGGCCCAACGAAAACTCTTTGATTTAGCATCATATCAGGTTGCAGCACCTCTGATTATCTACTTGCCTATATCAATATTATAGTAAGCATATTTTCTAAAGTTCAAAGTCTACCATCAATAGTATAAATTCCAGAAAATGCAAAACATGGTCAAGATTTATCATAAAAGAAAATTTGATAGGGATAAATACAATGAATGAACTCAAAATGACAAATTAAGAACCAATGACACCCCCATTGGTAAACGGTAGTATTTACATTGACAAATTCCACTCACTATGTCCTTTCAATTTTCAAGTACATATAACACTTGAAGAGATCTCCAAGGATTTAGGTCTAAAAACTTTAAGATCTAGGAAATTATTTATTCCATCACTACCTCACTAGTGCAACCAAACGATCCCTTATGATTTGGATAGTGTCATCATTGCTAGTTTTGATATAATATATGATTAAAATTTTAATAGTTGTGGATACAAATTTTAGAATCGAAAATAAGTTGAAGCTATAAAATACAAAGAAATGTTTTTAAGGACACCAAAGAAGATATCTAAATCATAGGATATGTGAATAACGAAAGTAGTTCCTTATTAAAAGGAAGTTTAGTCATTAGGTTGAGGAAAAAAATGAAATTTACTTTGAAAAACTATAGAGATGTTGGTATTAGCAATGATCCAAAGAGGATTCACATAGATGCAATGCATGCAGAAAAAATAGTAGCATAGCGCTAGTAAAATCACACAGCAGCAGTAGAAGCATTCACATAGATGCAATTCCTGGAAAAAAACATTGATTTCAAGCTGAAGTCTATCAAAATTGAAGCCTGTAATCATTATGTTGTAACCCAAAATTAGAAGGAAGAATATTGGACCACCCTAAATGTCCAAACCAGTAATGCCAATGACCTTTTTGTTGGGATACCTACCACTTATAGAATGTAGAAGAAGATATAATACGTCATTTACCCACCTGCATCCCACCCAACACTAGAGATAGAAGAAAATGAGGAAGATGAAAATGAATCCTCTTAGGAAGGATCGTCATAGTCTAATGGTGCTACTATGGCATCAAAATACAAATTATTCTTTATTGAAGCTAGCTTTTCTTGTATTATTAGAACATTTACTACAAAGTTTTCTTTTTACTAGGGTAGTATGTCAGAATCTATACTAGCAAGCCCGTTTTGGAAAAGATAGATGTATGTTGGATTTTGAACTACTATTGCCAAAGGATAGTTTTGAATTTCCATATTACACTGGAAATTTTGGTAAATGGGACATTCTAGTGTGTTTCAAATAAATTCAATTACATGTTTCTGTATCAATCAATGAATATTTATGTGAGGAGAGGCAGTTAAACCACTATCAGTATCTAAGAGATGGTATAGTTGAAAGAGTGTGGTATGTAAGTATTGCATGGGTACCCTCTATCATGCACATCCTGTAATATATATTTGTTGGAACATTAAAATGGTGTTCCATTTTCTCTTCACTCTCATGTTTGTGAATGTGTGCATATACTCTTTTAAACCAACAAGATTCAAGTTTTGCACTTCCAGTTTCACTTTAGGTGTTATTTAGAAAAGTGCTATGGAATTATCTTTTCTCTAGCATTGAGGACAATGTTGTATTCTAGCACTTTTGGTTGGATGTGTACATTAATTTCTAAAGAAATTGTAGTTAGAGATGCATGTTAGATCCCCTTGCTGTTACAACGATTGCTTAAGGGAAATTCTGCTCTTTGATCTAGTTGGGGACAATAAGGAGTGTTGTAACTGTATCCTTGATCCAGTTGAGGCCAACACATATGTTTTGGCTATAAGTATAAGCTCCAACGTTTATGCAAAAGTCTCAAATTGTCAAATTCCTCACCTTGAGTTGGTCAAGGCTAGCTAAGCCATACTATGATGCATATAATAATCACCTTGATCTGACCATGGTGAGAAAGGAATTTTTTGTTGCAGGTTTGCATGTTTCTTCTCACCTTGAGTTAGTCAGGGTATAGCCACAATTTCTGGGTTTGGATGGAAAAAATTATTTTAAAGTATTGAATCCATTTTCATATCATTGTCCTAGCTTAGGGTGTTAATTTTCAGAACATGGTAATTAGATCAACACTTCTAAATAGTAAAAACTAAAACCTAATATAGGAAATTGATAATTGATTAACCTATCAAAACAAATACTAAGGAATACTAGACCTACAACAGTGCAAACACATAAGTCTGCATATAAAAAAAAATACAAAACTACAACACTCAAATCACATCTCTCTATTGGTTTGAAAATGAATAATTACAACATAAGTGTCCCAAAAATCCAGCCATGTACCATCCTAGTGGTGCACCCTACCTTTATTTTATAGAGGAAAATGGTCTAAGGTTTACAAATGTTACCAGCCATTGTTGTGGTTCACCTAGGTTAGAAAATAAACCTTAACCCTAATCCTTTCCTACAATATTGTTCCCAAGCATGCATGAGTATCATGTCTAGGAAACAATGCCTAGGATAGATCTAGACGCTTACCTATGCCATGGATTTTATCTAAAGTTTAGAACAACAACTCACAAAGATAAAGATAGTGCCTAAAATAG
This sequence comes from Pseudotsuga menziesii, assembly GCA_001517045.1. NCBI lineage: Eukaryota > Viridiplantae > Streptophyta > Pinopsida > Pinales > Pinaceae > Pseudotsuga > Pseudotsuga menziesii. The sequence goes on from LPNX010259029.1 coordinate 773,740, forward strand.
AATTGAAAAACATACTCTCCATATGGAAAACATAGTGCCTTTCTAGACATAAAAGTGCCTCTAAAACAAGCATGCTAAAGATAGTGCATACATCTGGCTCTGTCACATATGCCTATAAATTTTGTTATGCCTCATGGAGGCCTTGTTTACTATTGTACCCTCATCCATAGAACTTCATGCTACACATTTAACATGGCCTTTCCCACCCCCCTCATTGTAGGTTTTTTTTTTCCTGTTCATGCACCATTGTTTATATTGTATAATATATGATTCAGGTTTTTGCAAAAACAGAAAAAAAAAAAAAAAAAAAAGTTCCTATTTTTGAAAACCAATCCCACCTCCACTAAATTATGTATGTTGGTTTTCAGAAAAAATACCTTTCTGTTTGTATAGGCCAAATTGTGCACACCCTGCAATCATCACAATCCAAGATACCACATTTCACTCAAGCCTTTCATTAAAGAGCTTCAAGGCCTTATCGACAAGCCCATTCTTCACATATCCTGCAATCATGGCAGTCCACGGCACCACATTCCTTTCAGGCATCTTCTGAAAGAGCTCAATAGCCTCATCGAAATACCCATTTTGGGATTACCCAGTAAACATACTATTCCATGAAACCAAATTTTGTTTAGTCATTTTGTCAAACATTTTGCATGCAATTTATACAAAACCACATTTTGACATACATGTCTACAAAAGCGTTTCCCAAAAAGAAATTGGATTGTAATTCACTTCTTATTATTTCACGATGAAATTCCTTGCCGTTGTAAAAGCCAACAAACCTGTACAAGCCATGAGAATGCTGGCGAAGGTGAAGGCAATTGGCTGGATGCCCACTCTCCACGTTCGATCAAACAATGATAGGGATTCCTCATGCAGCCCATGCCTGCAATAACTACGATCATGACAGTCCATAAGATAATGTTTCACGTTATCATTTGACCAAAAACCATGTGAGCATTGGCCAAAACTCCACACTTGGCTTATACCAACAAAACCTTGTTCACTAAGTGGGTGCTCTTGTATGAAGTGGGCTTCACCATTTTAAAGGAAGACGCACTAGGAATCCTATTTTTCTTTGCGAGGGCGCATTATTCTAATTTCTCATCTTATATCATTTCCAGATCTGTATGAGTGTTAGTTGACAGTGGGTTATCTTTCCATATATTGTGAACAAAGGGTATACCAACTAAAAGAGGGTGCACTTACATCCCCAAACACACATGAGAAGGGCGCAGTCCATTGGCAGCTCAACATAGCAGAGGATTGAGGGTTCTGTAAAAGTGGGGGCACACCAGTCTTTGGGAAAAAATCACATAAAGGAGGCACATTCTATAGGCTATCTTTGTAGTGCCCCTCTTTTACCTAGGTGCCAATGTGTGCAAAGATTTTTGTTTTTATGTTTACACTATTACTACAGAGGAGTCAAATCTGTTAACAGCAACCTTGTGAAGAAAGATTCATGCACATTGTAAACAATCATTTGAGAATTATCTTTAACGTAATTTACAACATGTCATTATCATGGTTCCCTGAAGACGGCTTACTGTGCATACCATAAATTAGTAAGATAACAGTAACATTTTTAATTGTCTTTTTACAATATTACCTTCCTGTACAAAGTAAGGGTTAAGGAGCAATCTTTCCTAAAGAGTCATTCATACATAATAAGACTTTCTACAACTTCATCATCATGAGAACAAATGAAAAGGTCATATACCAAAAGCACCTAAGATAACAATTGTTAAGGACACTCAACTTGTGACATCCCGAATGAACTGAAATTTATCCTTAGAAGGAATACGAAACTGTTTTTCTATACTTCACGAAAACTTAGTTACACCCATTGGATTAATCTCATTTTGACCATAAATACATCCTTAAGGAATACCAAATGATAACATGCATATTATTTATTTTTCCATGTGATCCTTATGCTACTTTGGAAAAACTCCTAAACTAACTTAAGTCATAAGAGCATTTCTTACTACAAGCAAGGAATACCAGGAGGTTATTTTCACTACTTCCATTTGCCACTTACTTTATAACCACACTATATGGGATACACAAGTACATGTAGGTTATGTTCATTTATATTTTCCTTTAGTTCATTTATAATTACCTTGGGTTGTTGTCATTGCAGGACGATTCGGCTACTCATCCTGCAAGTACTTCAATAATTCTATACACCCATAATTTGGAGATCTTTCTGAATTCATAGACTGTTCAATAGACATAGTTAACATAGGCACGAAAAATGCAATGTTCTGCTCACATAATAATCCTTCAGATGTTACAGATCTACATCAACAATTTTAATTATACATGAATAAAAACATATCACCAATCTTATAGCAAGCGTTGCTCTTCCAAGCACAAGCAACATGCAAGGGACAAGAATCCCCAAGGCGGCTGTTAAAATACAACAGGGTTAAACAGTTATAGTTTGATGAATAAAATAATCTATTGCATAATCGAATGCATATATATACTGTATGGTTCCCTACCATACTTTCATCATTTGCATCCTCATTACGACTCCTTCCCTGCGCTTCACAACTTAGCATTAAAATATTCAACTATTCAAAGAGGAAAACTCATTTTATAAATGCAGCTAGCCACCTTAACTAGAAATTAAAACCAAATTAAAACTTCATTTTCTAAGTTAAAAGAATGATCCGACTGAAAACTTCGCTTCGACTTTCCACCCAACCAACTGACTCTATCTGGCGTGCATTCTACCGCTTAGAGTCACCCCCGAGCTTGGGCGACGAACCCACTAAGGTCAATGGAACATCCCCAAGTGTTCTAAAACAAGTTTCATGGTTCGACCACATCGTTTTCAACATGCTTATCATGCTACCCCATTGGGTGCTATAAAATACAACTTCCTTATCTCTCAGGATATTCCAGAACTAAACCTTAATAATTTCCAGAATCATTCAGTTAAAGGAGTACCATTTATAAATACCATTGTACAGATGGTTTCCTAAAGATACCCCTTACTCTTATTAATCTTGCATATCTTCGTTCAAAGTCTTCCAAATACGATTAAAATATAGTACAGCCAGATATTAGTCAGCTAGAATCTTTTAATTAATGATAAATAAATTCAGAAGGTTGTGTCCTTTCTTCAAGTGTAGGCCTCTTCCAAACTACTGCAACTTTCGGTATTATAGGTTGGAATAGAGCTTCAGAATGTTTCTGAGTACCAGATACTGAATATGAAACTAAATTAAAAGATTCTAGTGAAAATAGAACCAAATTCATGTCCATAACGATAAAACGAAACCAAAACCCTTGCCTCTTTAATATTCTTCGCTCAACATCTTTAAAGAAGGTTAAAATATAGTGAACCATAAATTATTCAGGTAAAGCCCAACAATTGATGATATTAGAACCAAAAGGTCTTGTCATTCCTTTTTAGCGCTTTACATAAAGCCTCTTCAAAACTACTGCAAATTTCGGTGTTATAGGGTCGAAAGGAGCTTCAGGATGTTTCACTATACCACACATTAAATTACCAACAAATATAAAAGGTTTTCATAAAAAAAAGAACTGAATTCCTTTAGAAATTTAGAAAACGAAGCCGAAATCCATGCTGGTTTAAATCTCTTCTTTCAAATTTTTCCAGAGATGGTTATACTATAGCAGCTCAAATATCATTTAGGTAAAATGCGCATTCAATGATAAGTAAAATCACTGCGATGAAATGAATGATTTAATTCAACCTCCTTAGCTCTGTTTTCGATGACTCCTACAATAAAGCTCGAACGATCACCCAATTTGCAGTCCATTGAGAGATGGAGTTGAGACTCCATAATAAAACTCCCAAGGCATGAGAACGCCAAATGCTTAGACATATAAACAAAATGATTGCAGAAAAATACACACGGTCTGCCAAATTGCAGCCACACAGTCATGGACTTGAGAATTCCATAACCAGAACTCCGAAGGCATGAAAATACCAATGCTTAGTCACACAAACACACAACGATTTTAGGTAAAAACACACGGTCTGCCAAATCGTAGCCACACAAACATTTTCTTAAAACAAAGTACCTGCCAGTCAATCAGCTCGACTATACTAACAACATTTAACACAAAGGAAAAACTTGCCATCACTGTATCCATCCAAATCTCATAGAGATAACTACTGCGATCCCACATAAATAGATAAATGGTCCATTCATGAGATCATGACAACTCAGGACTGGGATCAACCATGAAAATTGGGACAAATACCAGACTGAGTACAAGCATCAAATCGAGACAACATAAAGTTGAGACTAAGCATGAAAAATAAGACCACATAAAGCTGGGATCAAGCATGAAATCTAATCAACATAAGGTTGAGATCAAGTAGCGCCGATCCAAGCATGGGATCGTGACATCATATACCAAAATAACAGATACAACATAATACAAGGAAGGTTCAACACAGATACCAGAATGGTTTCCGGAGACTCCCTTCGTGTTTATGGAGCAAGGCGCAAATTCCCCAAATCCCAGAATTCCCTCGACCATGATTCTTTCTTCACTTCCCCCGTTGTTCTCCCCCTTCTCTTGCATTTTTAACTTTCTTAAAAGGTTGCTGGGCCCTCCCCCTTCTTCTCTTACCACGCATGTGGGATAAATCATATTGCCCATAACTCGGCAACTAACTCGTTTCTCTTTTAGTATATTTAACATTTCTAATTTATTTATCTTAGCTTTTACTTAATATATTCAACCTTTCTAAAATTCATATTAGCTTTTTCTTCATTTGCACGCCCTTTCTATTTAACTACTTTAACCTTTTTTTTTTAAAGGTGGAGAGCATTTGGGATAAAAGTGGCACATTCCCATTTTTTAAATAATATAAAGTTCTTATGTGAAAACTAAGCATTACCTCAATATTCACATATTTAAGGAAAGCCAATTAATGTCCCCTATATATATAGATATCATAATATGATGCTCCAAAACATATGAAGGGAAGGATTAATATTTCTAAAGGTTTTCCCTTTAGCAATGGTTTTTGTATCTACATGCTTTTCTTACAATTATATCCCATTGTGCTATCTTTTTAATATATATAAATATATACCTGTTAAAGAGTAATTGTCATAAGTGCCTTGAATTACTTCAGCATATATATATAATGTGGTATAAAAGAGCTTTTTGACTATACATAAGGCATTAAGGAAATTAATATAAGAGTTAGCTCTTCATACTTCAACCGTTGCATGGTTCCCTTGTTTTATTAATTAAAGCATTGTCTTTCTTAATCGACTCCAGTTTATATACCAAAGACTGCCATGCTAGTGATTAAACACTACTCCTTATTCTCTTAGCATTTACAAGAACACGACAATTTATTCATTGAGTTTCTCAGTTCCCCTTTTCCGGGAAGCCCTTTCCCCCTAGTGGGTTCATCGCCAAATGTCGTTTCAGTCGTTCGAAGCTTTCAGTCGTTAACCTTATCATTTATATCCATAACTTGGTAGAGGTTTATAGTGGATACTTACAGTGATGCTTACTTACACTGCGAGCTCTAGGTCAAGGTGGCGAGGGATGCTACAATATTTATATTATATATCTCTTTTCTTCTTTCTCAAATTGTGACCATCTTGAAGGGGTGCCCAATACTTCTCAAAGCTGCCAGCTACAGGAAAAACCAAGGGAATCTCTATAGACATCTTCGGGAAGAACATTGGGACTGCTATTAATGTGTTTGGATAGTTGTGCATTGAAATTACAAACTTGGGAATGAGTACACTTCAAGATGGGTGTTCATTCCATCACCAAATATTGTCCATTTCACCAATGATTCACTACTATTCCACTATCATTTTGTAAATAGTACATAGTACTGGGAAAGCAGCTGATAACTTCAACAATTTTCCAGGCATGTTCACTTTCATTTGATTAAAATTATAAGTCTGATATTATCTTGTCTCCTTTGATTATTATGATATAGAACTGTCATTATGGAATGTTAAGGCTTATGCAAAAATTATATTAAACACTTTCCATGTGGAAACAAACTATGAACAGTAGTATACAAATGCATAACACATGTTTAAAATCTGAGAATTGATGGTTAATAACAGTCAAGGGGAACCAAAGCGTTTGACCAAATTATTCAACTAATTGCAATAGATATTGTGGGTTTGAATTCATATTTGTGAGGGCACTACATTCAACAGGGCTTGCCATTATATTCATGAATTTTTTTTTAGTGGTCTTATAAACAACTTGGGCAATATATATATCAGAATTGATGAAAATTTAGAAAGGGACTTCACTATGTTCTAACTATGTAAACAACTATTAAAACTATTTTCTAAGAACTCAATATGTCAAATTTACCCAATAAGAACAAATATGGAATCAACTTCATTATTTTTATGAGTTTCTTTGGAGAAATTATGTTAAATTTGCTTTTTCTTGTTTCTTGGTCATCAACAATAGATAAGGAAAGTGAAAGCGTGATGCTTACTTCATATCAATATGTACAAGGACCTCTGCTCCTAGAAATGCTTCTTGTGTTGTGGCAATTGCCACCCTCATTGCTTATTTCCATGCTCCACCAATATGCTCCATGTGTTAGAATAATCAAACCCATAGTATTACCCACTTAGACATTAATTCATTTATTTTTGTCTTATTTTCCTAGTTCATGAGTCCCACCATGTTCAAGT
>LPNX010259033.1:9043-67355 GCA_001517045.1 Pseudotsuga menziesii
CCATCCCTAAAAACATGCTTAAATTGCTATACGCGACTTTTAAACTCTTTCTCGCGTATATACGCGGGTTTGACACCTAAAACCACGTACATCGGGATGTGTGCAAAAGGCCAAATTATTTTGGAGTTTTCCTTGACATGGATCTGACTCACTTGTCTCCTGGCCTTCCATATGCCTTGAGATCACTCGGATTCGACCATTCATTGCCCCATTGAAGAGATATATAAGGAACCCTTTGGATACATTGAAGAAGATGTGAGAATTGAGAGCAAAGAAACTATAGTCCATTGTTGCCGGAACTTATGCTTGAGTCTGCATCCCTTTGTCCCTTGGAGCACTTTGGTGTTCTTCCCAAGCTTGCCTTTTGCTTGTGAGCTTGTTATAGAGAGATGGAGGATTGAGGTGGTGGAGGCCCAAGTGGGGGATTCAGTTTCTCCGATGTGCAGACGTGCCGACAGAGGTTGTATTCATTGTAATCTCTGATTTTATATTAATAGAAATATCTTTTCCTGTCCAATAATATATGTTTGAATGAATATTTTATCCATGGATGATTTCAAATGCTTATATGTTGTTGATTATATATGCTAGAGTAGATCTAACACCAATATATATAGCATGCTTGTCTTGTTTACTCATTGTTGAGGAAGTAATTTGTCACTTCAAGCTGGAGTTGGAAAGCTCAACGAGGATCTACTTCAACCGTCCGGAATAAGGTACGAGTTTTGATCCTTTAGTGTTAGATATTTGATTTCTCTTGCATATTGGAAAGGATTGATTTCTGGAGTCAAGATGTCTGTTGTGGTACCCCAAGCCATAGGAATTTCTCTCCGTAACAGAATTGGTGACTCTGCTGGGGATGTTCCTTGTTTTTCTTTGGGGTTTGTGGGCACAATGTGCTTGATATTCTTGACTTGCTTTTTGTTTCTCCTTGTTTCTATGTTGCATTTTATAGTATGTTCATCCATTGAGACTCCCCTTTATTGGTTTGACCCTTGGCCTACTTTTTACCACTGTCTTCTCTGTATACATAGGTTTTTGGCCAAAATTCGCGTACATACATGAATTTTTGGCCAAAAGTCGCGTATACACGCAAGTTTTTGGCCAAAATCCGCGTATACATGCAGTTTTTTGGCCAAAAGTCGCATATATACGCAGTTGTTCTTTAAACAGTCATGTACATCCTCCCCTTTGGTGAGTTTGATGTTGTGGGAAGTTCTTAGGTGGGTTGTGAGTGTGGTTGGGTCTTCCTTGGGTCTGATGTTGTCTGTTGGATGCTTATTTTGTGACCAGAGACCGCTTTTTCATTGATTTTTCTTTGAAAGTAGTTTTAGTCATTGATCCTTTTTGTTTTTCCATTAGTGCATTACTCTTTTTTGTCTCGGTGTCTTGCTGGGCTTGTGTTTTATACTTGTTGCGGAGACTAAGAGTTTTAGATGAATTTTATTGCATTTTTCATTCTTTTATATTGAAAAATACAAATTAGTTGAACTCTTAGTTGCATATTAGATATGGATTTGAGGAGGTACTTGCATTGGATTGCTTGGATGAGAGTTGTATTTAGGCTTTCATATAGGAAGGATTGCATTGGCATTCAGAAATGAATATATATTTATGCATCTCATGTAGTGGCATACCCTATTTTTCATTTGACAAAGATTGCACTTAGCATTGTTTGTTATGGTGTGCATATTTATTTCACTACTGAGTCATAATGTCATTAGTTGCACGGCCATTTCCCTTTGAGTAATTACAACCAATTAAAATCAACGCATAATAAAATGAATTACACTCTTTTCTTTTATAGGGTGCATCAACAAGATTAGGTTTTAGAGTCTTGGAATAGTTCATTGTGAGTTAATTCTCCAAGACTACTAAACAACAACAGGTAGGCATCTATCCAGGTGAGATAGTGAAATCCTTGGTATAATTAGTATTTCTCAGGACGCTCCTCTTACACAGAAGTTAAGCATGAGGCAGTGTGAGTGGTTATGATTGGGATGACTCCTGGTTGTAACTGAGTAGCACCAGAGATATTTCCAGGATTGTATTCATATATAGGGGCTCTTTCGAGAGTTTTCAGCTTTGCTACCCTACCCATACGGTCAATCTCACCTGCGACTGTCCACCTGAGCATTGATTATATTGAGGTGACCTTAGTTGCATTACCTAGGTTATCGAGGGGGTACTTCACAATGGTTATTCTGTAGGTGTCCCGGCCAGGTGGGGGTCGGATAGCACAGTCGCTATATGTGTTGAAGCTGAGGGCCACAATAATTGGTTACGAACCTCCGCTTGTTGTGTATGGGAGTCTCGAGCATCTCCTAGGCGAGACATACCTGCTGCATTCGAGAGCTCACATATGCTGCCCTTGGTTTGCTTGTATTTTGGCTATATATTTTCTTAGGAGTGTGCTCTTTGTGCACTAGTTGGCCTTTGGGATCGTGGTTACTTGAGTATATTTATGCTCTCCTAAGTTCAGGTCCTTTTATTTTTGGCATACCTAGTATCCTATCACCCATCCTTGGTCCTAGTATTCACCCTGGTGTCAGAATTGGGGGCATTACAACCCCTTACCGTGCTCATATATTTGGGAATGGTCATAGTCCATCCTCTACTCCATTTGTGGAGGATTTTTATTCCCTTCACTCAATATTTACACTGGTGGTCACCCTCATGGGGGTGGTAGTGGATATGTGAATGTTGATTCTACACCTAACTTTCCTTTTTATGTCCCATCGTTCACCGCATTGTTTCCTTTGGATGCAGTTGTCATGATCATTCCTCCCTATATCCTATAGTTTGGATTCTTTATTGACTATTTCAGGTTGTTTTGGACTAATATGGTTGTCATGTAGGGTCCAGTTTTTGTACACTTTCTCTGAGGTTTTGACTCGTTCGTTCCTATCACAAGTATTATGTCTGAACTGGCATATAGGTTAGGATATCACATCCGCTTGCATTTATGCATTGCCTTATGACCAGTCCATCTTAACCTTAGGTATGAACCGATTCCATGGTATCACGGAACCTTCATGCTACTGTTAGAAGTGGTTCTATGTGAATGGTAGAGCTTTCCTATACATGGGTGTCCTAGTTAGCTCCCCTTTGCATTTGGTACCCATGCTCTGAGTCCTTTGTTAGGTCCGGGAGTCCCTTTTAGTCCCGCCATGTCCTTGAGCAAGAGCTTCATACTCCTCTTGAACTTTATGCTGGTCATTTCCCTGGGACTCCCTTGTATATGTTAAGTTGTAATTGCATTATCATGAGCTTTGCCTGCCTCATTGAGCATTATGCTAGCTTCCCTGACTTTGATTATTAGCCATATAGCCCGAGCTTGTCTCATTTCTAGCCATGTAGAGCCATTTTGTATATCCTTTGTAGCTTGATTCCCTATTCTACCGAGAGGGGACTTTCCCCTGAGTGTCGCTATCCTACACATGTACCCTTGCACTGACCATAGGTATGTTCCACTGCTTGGAACTAGTTTTTTTTCCCATATGACACTCGTCTCCTCCTAGTCTATAACTATAAAGAAATTTTATTCTTTTTCAAGATTTTTAAATATTTGAAAAAGTCCAAAAAAATTTAAAAAACCAAAAAGCCGGACAAGGAAAGATATTATCTTTGGCAGATGTCGAGTCGTGTCACCTTTGAACAGAGCATTGTATATCACATTCATTGGTTGGGTTTATAGTTTGACTTTAGGAGCTGTACTCGTGTAAATGAGTTTATCTCCACCGACTGGTTAAGCTTCCAGTCCCTATGGAGCCTCTGTTGATGCCTCCTGTGTCGCAGAGATGTCCCATTTTTGTATATCGAGTCTATGCTACCTACATTCAGTCACCATTCACCGTTATGCTCTTGTTTGAAGGAAGTTGAAACCTGAATCGGCCATTCCTCAGTTATCTTGACTTTGCATGTCGGCCATTCCTGGTACAATTACTGGTTCGTGCACCTTATGATCGAGTCATTCCACATTATAAAGCTTTGCTGAGTACCTCGTGTTGGATGATGGGGGATTCCTTAATGCCCTCCTTCCAACGGATTTCATTCCATTGACTTCAGATCATTTATTCTGGGATTGGAATCTAGAGTCATTTTTTAGTGCCTTGAGACTTGCAGTCATCAATGGCAGGTTCTCTCGCCATCGACAGTTCTTTGGGAATACATTAATGTCCCCTGATCGATGGATTCTCTCAAGTGTTCAACCTCAACACATTTATTCACACTTGTTAGTTTGCACTCTAGTACCTTGATTCCCATTATCATTATCGGTGGGTGATCTCGCGTCTGTTAATGGTATACATCAATGACCGGTAATCAGATGATGGACTACTATGTTCAACCTCGACACCTCTATTCACATAGTAGGACATGTACTCATAGCGGTTTGTGTAGAAGACCTTCCAGATTGGTGGCATCTCTTATATGATACCTCCTTGATCGTGCCAGTGTTCATGAGATTTCAGCTTTCATGACTTGATTCCAGTATATGTCAGACATTTCCAGCCATTATGGAGATCTTTATCCTTTGTATATCTTCAGTGATTATGGAGATCTTGATCCTTTGTATATATTTATCATGGAGATTCTGATATATGTATATTGTAAGTGGCGATGACCACTTATGTCATATTTTGTATCATACCTTTTCATGGCCATTGTACTCTTATGTATCTGGGACTGCTATATGTATTTGCAGTTATATGCAGAGTTGTATCATTGTACTATGTCAATTGGGTGGCTGGTCTTCCACTGGGTTCTTCATCACTCCACTTCTGGGATGGACTTATAATGTATTTCGGCCATCGTATGACCCCTCTACCCTCACACATTAGGGGGCATCTGTTATAGCTTATTTTACCACATATGGTGAATCACACTGTTATGGCCTTCCCTATCCTTATGCAGGCTCCTTAGACCCCATGGACCATTTTTTTCCTTTGATGTTTCCTAGACCATCCCTAAAAACATGCTTAAATTGCTATACGCGACTTTTAAACCCTTTCTCGCGTATATACGCGGGTTTGACCCCTAAAACCGTGTACATCGGGATGTGTGCAAAAGGACAAATTCTTTTGGAGTTTTCCTTGACATGGATCCGACTCACTTGTCTCCTGGCCTTCCATATGCCTTGAGATTGCTCGGATTCGACCCTTCATTGCCCCATTGAAGAGCTATATAAGGAACCCTTTGGATACATTAAAGAATATGTGAGAATTGAGAGAAAAGAAACTATAGTCCATTGTTGTCGGAACTTATGCTTGAGTTTGCATCAATTTGTCCCTTGGAGCACTTTGGTGTTCTTCCCAAGCTTGCCTTTTGCGTGTGAGCTTGCTATCGAGAGATGGAGGATTGAGGTGGTGGAGGCCCAAGTGGGGGATTCAGTTTCTCCGATTCGCAGATGTGCCGACAGAGGTTGTATTCATTGTAATATATGATTTTATATTAATAGAAATATCTTTTCCTATCCAATAATGTATGTTTGAATGAATATTTTATCCATGGATGATTTCAAATGCTTATATGTTGTTGATTATATATGCTAGAGTAGATCTAACACCAATATATATAGCATGCTTGTCTTGTTTATTGATTGTTGAGGAAGTAATTTATCAATTAAAGCTGGAGTTGGAAAGCTCAACGGGGATCTACTTCAACCATATGGAGTAAGGTACGAGTTTTGATCCTTTAGTGTTAGATATTTGATTTCTCTTGCATATTGGAAAGGATTGATTTCTGGAGTCAAGTTGTCTATTATGGTACCCCAAGCCATAGGAATGTCTCTCCGTAACAGGCCCCTTCACAAAGTGGGGGATAGATTACATAACATGCAACCTAGTCTCAGCTAGGGGGCACAAACATATCCTTGTTGCTGTACATTATTTCACGAAGTGAGCAGAGGCAATGCCCACCTATAAAGATAACGGGAAAACTGTAGATTTTTTCATTTTCAACCAAATTATCGCACGATTCGGTATCCCTAAAGAGATTGTCACTAACCATGGTAGTCACTTCTATCCTCGAGCAAACAATCAAGTCGAGGCTATAAATAAAAGCTTGAAGACTATTCTCAAGTGCACTATTAATGCAGCCCATTCCAATTGGCACATCATGTTGTCTCCTGCACTTTGGGCATATCGGACCAATGTGAAAAATGCTACAAGGTTCTCTCTTTTCCAACTCGTTCAGGGAGTGGAAGCAGTCACTACGGTCGAATGTGAAATCTCATCCTTAAAGATTTCTATTCATGTGTTACCTGATACGAATGAGCTGGAAGAATGTTTATTACATTTAGAACATCTAGATGAGCAGCGTAGAGATGCGCTAACAACAAACGAGGCCCATAAAAATAGGGTAAAAAACCAATACGATAAATCGGTCAAGCCTCGGATTTTTTTTGAAGGGGAGCTTGTCTTGCTCTGGGATCAGGACAAAGAACCCCTGGGGGCAGGAAAATTCAAGTCTATGTGGTTAGAACCTTATGTCGTGTCAAAAGTGTTGAATAAAGGTGCGTATGAATTGATAGATTTTGAAGGGAATAAGTTGCTCGAGCCTAGAAATGGGCTCTACTTGAAAAAGTACTATGCTTAGGCTTAGCGCTTTTTCTAGTATTTTATTGTATGTATTTTATGTACAATAGTTCGTCAATTTGTGTTTTTATACCATCTGTTGGTTGTTACAGATGTCTTTCGAGTAGTTCGTAGGTTTCACAGATGGCGCTAGTCGCCACACTTGTAACCTGGCTTCAGTCTCATGGGTCATCTACTCGCCCTTAGGACAGCTAGTTGCCTCTAGAGGCACTTGCCTAGGTCCTGCTACCAATAATGTGGCCGAATATAGAGCTGTCATTGAGCTTTTATGGGATGATTTGTCACGTGGTATCACTCAGCTAGAAGTCTGACTTGACTCTCAACTGGTGGTTTCCCAGCTCAATCGAGCTTATCAGGTGCGGAACCCTATTTTACTACGTCAGTTTATGCAAGTTAGGTTATTAGAAAGAAATTTTGAGTTGATTACATTCAATCATATTCCAATAAATCAAAATTCATTAACTGATGTGTATGCTAATTATATCTTGGATTGGCACTTAACACATTTTGCATAAAAATATACAGCAGACACATTACAAAACACATGTAAATAAAACCGGCAATATATGTGTGTGTGTGTGTGTGTGAATATATGTCCATATAGATAGGTCGATTTTTTGATCCTCAGATCCAGTCATAACTGTATAATATACAAAAAATGGATCGAAGTCCATAAAATGCTCCTAGGTCTAAGCTTGACCACCCCGGTCATCATGTCCACCCTGGTCACCTAGACCACCCTGGTCCCCCTGATCATCTTGATCACCCTGCTCTCGGGCTTCTTCACCTTCTTCAGCTGCAACAGCCTCAACGGCGTCGATGTACACAAGTACTGCTCTAGCTACCCGCTTCATAAGGCGTATCTAGACAGGTGGTATGCCAACCACTAACTCCTACATGGCAATAGCTTTATGCTCAATACGTAATGTAGGTACTCTTTGGGTAAGCCTGGCCAAATTTCCCTCAAGAACCCTAATCAAACCCTGGTCTTCTCCCTCCACATGACGCACATACATACGTGGATGCCCAGCAGGGCGGACTGGTCCAATATCTGCATTTTGACATTTTAAAGGTTTAGAAACTCTTATACATGTATATATCTTTATGATTAAAATTCATAATAATTTAAAAAACTTAAAAAAAATACCTGACGCTCCCCATGCTCCTCCAAGAGGGAGGACAATGTTGGTGTCACCTCGAAAATCTAGTCCAGCATATGGAAACTGCTCTAGTGCTAGTACCTGTCTATCCCACCAAAAGTAGAAGTCATTGTTGTATACACTCTCAACCGATCCACCACCTCCCTGGTGGAGGAAGATTTCTCCCCACCTACCCAGTTTAGGCTGACAGGGAGAACGAACTGGTAGTGGTACTGCAGGACTCAAACCAGGCACCCTCTTAAAGAAAAAGGCCACCAATATGCTAGAATAACTGAAGTTCTTCTGCTGGCCTCTTTTATAGTCAGAGAGTTGCTTCCTCATTATCAGGATTACTCCCAAGCACCAGTCATATAGGGCTCCCTGTAGACAGTCCACTGCAAGTCTCATTTGGTTTCGAGTTGCAAGGTGAAGTGTGTTGGGCTATAGGGAAAACCCAGGTTTTATGCCTTTAACTTCGCACCAACAAAAGACCCACAGAGTTGGCCCTTTCGGCAACAACCTACGAACAAGTTGCAGTCTCACCCGAAACAGCTATGGGGTGCCGCAGAACCAGATTTATGCAAGCAAAAGAGGGATATTACTATACCTTTAGCTTTTAACAGATTATAAATATAAATCACAGAGCTTAACATTCACTTATTTAGCTTCGCGGTTAAATAAACAAACAATGCCCTGTGCAACCCTTTACTGGGTATTCACAGCGAAGTTATTATCTAGCAGTGATCTTTACTTATCAGATATATAGATATAAATGCATGAAAGAACACAACATAAACAACACATAGAACCACAACGCAAGATATAACATGGTTCACCCCCAGTGTAGGGGTTACGTCCACAGAACTGTGTTTTATTCAACTTTCTACAAAAACCACAGTTCTAATCTGCGCACTCAGCTGCAGATCCCTTCAGTCCTTAAAGCCACGCACACAACTGCAGATTTCCTTATCACCCAAAAACCCTCTACGCACACAGCTGCAGAGGTCATCCACGCACACAACTGGGACTTAACCTTTTCTTACAAAATTAGCCTTAGCTTCGCATCAATTCCGTTTACATAAAAAGCCTAACCTGGCTTAATTACAAGAGTGCCTATTTATACAGCGCACTATTACAAAACCATGGACTTAAACCATGGGCACCCCAAACCCTAAACCCTGGACTTAAACCATGGGTTATTACAAAAAAGAGGGCTTTGACTCAGCCCCGACACCCCTAAGACTATTTTGATTCGTAACTCCACTTACAAACTCTCATAACCCTGCGGAGTTACCTGACTTAAGGACCGTTGAGGTGCATGCCCCAACAGGCCCCTAAGACTCACTAGTGGCCCGTCCCGAGACACTCAACTGCTTTTTTGGTGGTATAATTTTGTTGGCGAAGCCTGGTGCACTGTTTGCTGAATCCATACATGCGGTTGCTGGCTGCTTGTTCCTTTCCTTCATGAAATTCTGGTTAAGGCCTTTTGGATCTATCAGCGACCCCATCCTTCGATCTGCTTGTCGAACATTTGACCATCCACAACTTAGGGTCCCCAGAGTTGTGTGTTAAGGTGCATAAGGCAAACAGCCGTCGTAGTTCTGTCAAACCAAGAGGATACATCTTGGGATGTTTTAGAGTTTTTCTATGAAGACCGGTGCTGTTCTTTGTACGGCATAGAGCGCACGTCTACCTTTCTTTCGACCCCTTAGAGCGAACTTCTACCTTTCTTTGTGCCTTGGTCGACCATGGCTGCCCAGGTGGATTAATCAGAAGGTTCAACAGACCTCTCTCCCTGACCACTTGTAATGACTTCTGAGCTTCACGGTCATTCGACATAGTGCTAACTGAAGAAACTCAAAGACATGCACAATGCATGACTTGCAGGCCGATGTAGCTTCTTATAGAATCTCGAAACAAAATCTGTCATCATGGTGTATTAATGATGCCGAATCTGATGAAGTGGCAGAAATCCTGTCCACACGGCGCCAGATTTTCCCAAGATCTCATTATTGTAGGCAGTGAGGGCAGTTCGCGTGCCGGCACTGCCAAGTCTAATTTGTCCCATCTGTCACATTTTGAGCTGTGACACACCTGTGATCTTTGACATAACTACTAACTTCAGCTTCACCTTGACAAGAACCTTCGACATAATGTGCACCTTCAAGCCATCCTGACTTATATGGCACCCAAACTTCATCTTGCAGACTTTGACAGTCTTCAACACAGCGTAGCTTTGAGAACAACTTCATTATAGTCTAGTACCCAATTTCAACTATTCTTGGTACTTAGACTGTCCTTCATGCTGTTACTCCTGCCCAAGGGACCCTGGTTTGTCCCTGTACTTCTTTGACCTACTTCCATTCACCATAGAAGGTAAAATTTCTCCATTCAATTTAGCTAACTGGACTGCGCCACCATCAGTAACTTTCTGCACTATATATGGTCCTTTCCAATGTGTCTTGAACTTACCCAAGAATTTCATGAATTTGCTGTCATATAGGAGCACAAGATCACCCTGCTGACACTGCTTCTTCTTGATGTGTCTATCATGCCATGCTTTTTCTCTAGCTTTCTGAACTTGCTGCTGGAACCCTGTAATGAATCTGTCCTCTTCAAGTTCTAGTATCTTTGTCAGCCTTTCTTTCAGCATATCTGGGTCATCCATCTCTGTAAAAGCAGATATTATGAGGCTAGGTACAATGTAATCCATGGGCATGACTGCTTCTTGTCCATAAACAAGCCTAAAAGGTGTATGGCCTATCAACTTCTTGCAGGTGGTTCTATAAGCCCATAGTTTTGCTGGAATTCTAAGGTCCCAATCATTTCTATTAGCATTGCAAACCTTCATCAGGGCATGTTCAAGGATCTCGTTAAAGGCTTCGACAGTTCCATTTGCTTGAGGATGATAGGCGGTACTCTTCTGATGATATACTTGAAATTCTTCAGTCAATACTTCAATAGTCTTATTTAAGAAATGTGATCCTTGATCGCTCATAAGGATCTAGGACACCCAAATCATGACAAGATG
This sequence comes from Pseudotsuga menziesii, assembly GCA_001517045.1. Lineage (NCBI taxonomy): Eukaryota > Viridiplantae > Streptophyta > Pinopsida > Pinales > Pinaceae > Pseudotsuga > Pseudotsuga menziesii. The sequence goes on from LPNX010259033.1 coordinate 19,810, forward strand.
TTATCGAAAATAAACTTCGCGGCTGTAGCAGCACTACAGGTCTTGACTGGTTGAGCTTCGGCCCAGAAAGTAAGGTAGTCAGTTGCTGTAATAATGTATCTTGCTCCAGATTTCTTTGCAGGGGGATTGATAGGTCCAACAAAATCAATAGCCCATTTATCAAAGGGTTGTAAGGTTACCTGTGGAAATAGAGGCATCTCATCCCTCCTGGATGGTTTGCCTGTCCTCTGACAAATGTCGCAGTTGTGGCAATATTCTCTTGCATCCTTATGAATTGTAGGCCACCACAATCCGGCTGTCAGAATCTTTTGTGCTGTAGCTTTTCCTGCGTAATGACCTCCTGCTGCCCCAGAATGTGCCTCAGCCAAAATTAACGGTTTTTCATGTTCTAGGACACATCTGCGCAGTATTTCATCTGGTCCCATCTTATATAGTTGTCTTGCTATTAAGGTAAAGTCAGCTGCTCAAACCACCAACTGCTTCTTCTGCTGTGTTGTCATCTCAGCGGGTGGGAAACATGTAGATAAATACTGAACAATATCCTAAAAGTATTCATCAACCATCTGGATGGCAAACAACTGGGCGTCAGGAAGACCATCGTCCAATCTGATAGGTTCTTCTCCCGACTCAAGCCTCGACAAGTGGTCGGGACCTAGATTCAGTCTTCCAAGTTTGACTATGATCTCAAAGTCATATTCCCGAAACAGAATCAGCCATCTGCATATCCTTCCACCTAGCACAAGCTTGTTAACCAAATACTTCAAAGCAGAATGGTCAGTAAGCATCTTAAAATGAGATCCTAATAGATAATGTCGAAACTTCTGCAATGCATACACCATAGCTAGACCTTCTTGTTCTGTCGTAGTATAATTTTTCTCTGCTGTGGATAGTTTCCTACTTGCAAAAGAGATGGGGTGATCAATATTACCTTCGCTTGACTGGGCTAATATTATACCCAGAGCAACAGAGGATGCATCGACATGCACATGAAATTACTTATTCCAGTCAGGGAATACTAAGATAGGAGCAGTTACCATCTTTTCCTTCAAAATATCCAAGCTTGCTTGACAATCAGGTGTCCACTCGAACTTAATATCTTTCTTCAATTGCTTTTCCATAGGGGCCGTTATCTGACCATATCCTTTAATAAATGTCCTGTAATAGCTAGTATGACCAAGCGTAGTGTGCAGTTGTTTGATAGACTTCGGAGGGGGCAGGTTCATGATAATGGCTATCTTCGCAGGATCCATCATCAGTCCTTGCTTATAGACAATGTGACCGAGCAGAATTCCAAAAGGGGCATAGAAGATACACTTTTTCAAGTTCAAGGAAATATGATGCTGTCTACATTTATCCAACATAAGTCTTAGACTAGCTATGTGGTCTTTTACTAACCCGAAGATAGTCCAATCATCAAAATAAACTTCTAAGAATTTATGTATGAATTCCTTAAAAGCAGAGATGACTACTCTAGAAAACATAGCAGGTGCATTCTTCAATCCAAAGGGCATAACTGTATACTAGAAGGATCCCATTTTCATAGCGAAGGTTGTCTTATGTCGATCTTCTGGAGCAATTTGAATCTGATGGTAACATGAAAACCCATCAGTAAAAGAGTATACTTCTTGACCTCCCACATTGTCTAAAACTTCATCTGTAAAGGGAGTGGGGAAAGGATCATGCAAACAGGCATCATTCAGCTTCCTCAGGTCGACACAGATTCTGATCTCTCCCTTAGTCTTCTTTTCTTGCACCACCATAGGACTGACCCACTCAGATTCTTCAACAGGCTCAATGATTCCTGCAGCAAGCATCTTATCTAGCTCCATTCGGACTTTTTCCTTATACTTAGGGTTCAGCCTATGAGGGCGCTGTTTCACAGGATTCGCATCAGGTTTCAACGGGATCTTTATCACTCCTATATCCCCAAGGATACCTTTCATCTCTGAGAACTTCGTCGGAAAGAGATCCTGATATTCATGGAGAAGTTGGGTCACCTTGCTTACCATTTCGTCATCCCAATAATCTCCAATGGTAGCGTACTTAGGGTTTTCTTCTGACCCAATGTTGACAGTCCGCGACTTCAGGGGTTGAGTCACTTCAAGTGCCTCTACTACTAGTCCATGCACTTTGCAGTGTCCTTCTGATTCATGGATATTAATGTTGCGTGGATCGTCATCCTCATCAATTGCGAGGTTATAACATTCTACTGCATTGGCTTCCTGTACCTTCCAATCAGGTTGATATTCTGCAATTTCTTGATCATGAAATACTTTAGTATGAATCAATCTAACAGCTGCATCCAAAGCAGGAGAAACATCATTAATAGAGAATGTCAGCATAAAACTATCAACAAGACAATCCCAACTTACAGTATCGTGGCGAAGCTCGACCTCTAGATACCAATTCTTTGTTATGGGTTCCAGGGTATGCACAAACCTATGTACCCATTCTTCACGAGGTACATGCTTCCATGCCTCATAGCATTGCTCCAAATGTCCTTGAGGACTAGTCTTACCATTAAACCTGCTTCGGACCACATGAGGTTGGTCCCTAAATCTTAGGAAAAGGGACTTCTGGCATGCTTCCCAACTATGAATGTACTTCTTGTGACCATTCCACCATCTGGCTGCTGTGGCTCTGAATGCTGAATCCAGAGTCTCCATTTTCTGTGAGTCTAGTACCTGTTCTGAGAATTGCACAATAAACGGTTCTGGGTCTGTCTAACCATCAAAAACAGGTAAGGGTTGTGTCTGTGCACCAAGCCATCTGAGAGACTTGGTAATTCGGGCACATATATGTCCATGCATCTCATAAAGTCTGTTCTGCCATTTTTCTAACCCATCATCTGAATCCGTCATACAGGGGCTGTCGCACTACCAATGCATGATACCTTCGGCAGTAGGATCAACATAATCTTCCTCCTTAGCTGTGATATTGTAGATGTGATCCAAAACATCCAGGTCTTCATCTTTTAGTGTCTCTGTGTATCTCTCTCCTTGTGAGGGGTCCAGTGGAACTATGACGCACAAATCTTTCCCTTTGAAAGTCATCTGTCTCTTCTTAAGGTTAATGACTGCCGCATTTGCCATTGCCCATTCAATTCCTAGCAAGGCTGGATAGGGGTTGTTGTCGTCAATGATCTCAATAACTTCGAAGTCTACTACAGTACAGACGCCATCAATATCTACTGGGACATTAGGGAACCGTCCTAGGGGCACAATCTTCTATTGATTGGATAATCTCAACTGTATTGGTGACTAATCAAGGGTAGGTTTTGCCATTTGTTCCCAAGTTTGCTTAGTTAAGACATTTACCTCTGATCCTAGGTCCAAGATAACATCAACCATATCATATTCTCCTATCTGAGCATTTAATCTCATTTCCCTGCCAATTCTTCTGACTCTATTAACAGCTTTTACCTGATCAGAATGATGCTGAGGTTCACAGGAAGCAATAACTTTCTGCAATTCGCTTAAAGCATTCTGATTTCAGAGGAGCTTCAGACAACTCTGTAAAAAGCAGGACAGTGTACTAACTTTGTCTGTCGAAGCTTCTTGTGTCGGCGGCCACTGCTGATGTTGTTTCACAGGTGCTACTGATGTGTTAGGATCAGCAAAATCTTTCTTGGCTTCCATGAATGTCTCTCTTTCTCTTTCAATATCAAATGCTGGGACTTTCGCTTGGGCCTTACGAACCCAAGCCTCGGCAGGCTATTGCTCCTTAGTCTGTACTTCTGTCGTAGCTCCACTCTGGGTAACAACATTAATGGCTGGGTCAGGTCTCTGCTCAACGGAAATAATCTGAAGATTCTGAGTAGGGGCATTGGTTCTTTCCTGAATCTTAGCTAGCAACTGAGGGCACCGCTCGATCACATGATCCACGGCTCGGTAATACCGACATGTTGTAGTGGGGTTTCGACAGTCTTTCACTAGATGCCTAGCTTGGTTACATTTGTAACACACAACCTGGCCTATTCCTCTTCCGACCATACCACCTTGACCGCGACCTCCAAAAGCACCTCTACCTGATGCACCACCGCGGTAACCATAACCATCATTGCTCTGTCCCTCATTTTGTACCCGATAAGCATCGTAAGTCCATTCTCTCATGAGGTCAAAGCTGCAACACACATCTTCATTGTGTCCCACCGATTTACAGAACTTGCAATAAGGGTTCTTAGGGACTTGCACATACCTCTGCAGAAGATAGCAATCCTTAGGTCGATGTTGGCCAGTTGTCCGATAGATCTCGCAATATAGAGCAGTAGGGTTGAACGGGTTTGGCGCACCAGTATTTAGGTAGTTTCTTACCACAGGACACTGTTCCTTGTTGTGACCTTCTATTTGACATTGTGTACACCAAACCTCTTCGTGACCATTTTTTCCTTTCTTCATATCGCAAAGCTCTAGAGCCATCGCTGCCAACTGCGCCTAGATTTGAGCAATACCTGAATTATCTTCGACAGGAGTGGTTTCAAGTTTCATCGCAATTTCCAGAGCCTCTTGCTGATCGGCAACCTTCTGCTGCATGAGTGGAGTTATGATATACGGTAGCAACATTGCAATGAACCACTCTTTGTGTTGGACATGTCCAATGGGGAAACTGACTTGGTCTAGTAGAACTTTGAGTCGTTGATCAAAATCCCACACTGATTCTCCGCACCTCTGCTGAATCTCTTTTAACTCAGTGATACACTGCGACTCTGATTTTGGCTTCTTAAATTCCTTTATCATTACTGCTTTTATATCAGCCAATGCATGGTTCTGAGTGCTGGAAAACTTCATGAACCATGTCAGAGCGTGGTCTCTGAAAGAAGTAACCAACTGCGCTCTTTTTGTATCTTGGTCCGTAATGGTCTTAGCAGTCCACACTACTTCACATAAAAACCAGAACTGTTCTGGATCCTCTGATCTAATTCCTTTGAAAACAGGTAGCTTAATGTCATCATGCATGTGGGCCATAGTGGATCTAGGGGGGGTTGGAGGGGGACTGGAAGTAGGCAGGGGGGAACTTACTGGGGTAGACTGACCTGCGACATGAATACTTGGGCTAGGTTGACTCTCAGACTGCGATGGGTTCTCAGGGATAATAGGTCTTCGCTGCGGGGTTACAGGAGGGTTTCCAACAGAAGGGGTTTCCTCGGGTTCTGACTCTGCGGGATTTACAGGGGGATACTCAGTATGCTGAACCTGGGAATAGGAATCAAAATATCTCTTGTACCTTTCGCCACTTCGCAGCAAACCACTTTGCTCGTCGAAGGTATTTTCACTTGCAAACATAGGTTAGTAATACTAAATCTAACAGTCTGATTCAATTAGTAATATACCTTTTTCAGCTAATAGCATTTTAATTCTCAAACTAAATGAATTCAAAAACTTACCCCGTGGTCCTTTGAAAAACTGCCGCTCGGCTTCACTAAAGGAAGTACTCGTGTCGATGGCGAACTCCATCACAAATGCTTCGAGGGTCCGCGTTGTCCAAAAATCAACAGCGCGGGAGATCTCGTTGTTCACCCTTTTCAGTATATTAATTCTTGCGAGGGTCTAAGCAGGAAATTGATGTTCTTGGAAGTTCGTCCTTCGCTCTGTTAACCTGGATAACCACTGGTGCAACTCTTTGTGGATACTACCAAAGAAAATTTCATAAACGTCACAAAAAACATACCTTTGTAAAAAGTCGTTTGCACTACGACGCGGATCTTTGTTCTGTTGCTCAGCAAATTTCAGATAAGTCTCATCAAGCCAATCACCGATTTCCTTCACAGAGGGCCTCACGAACATAGCCCTCGAGGTACGACGTAAACCCTTTTTGAGCAGATACTGAGTTCAACCGGCAACGAAACCAATTTGTTGGGCTATAGGGCAGACCCAGGTTTTATGCCTTTAACTTTGCACCAACAAAAGACCCACAGAGTTGGCCCTTTCGGCAACAACCTGCGAACAGGTTGTAGTCTCACCCGAAACAGCTATGGGGTGCCGCAGAACCATATTTCTGCAAGCAAAAGAGGGATATTACTGTACCTTTATCTTTTAACAGATTATAAATATAAATCACAGAGCTTAACATTCACTTATTTAGCTTCGCGGTTAGATAAACAAACAGTGCCTTGCGCAACCCTTTACTGGGGATTCACAGCGAAGTTATTATCTAGCAGTGATCTTTACTTATCAGATATATAGATATAAATGCATGAAAGAACACAACATAAACAACACATAGAACCACGACGCAAGATATAACGTGGTTCACCCCCAGTGTACGGGTTACGTCCACAGAACTGTGTTTTATTCAACTTTATACAAAAACCACAATTCTGATCTATGCACTCAGCTGCAGATCCCTTCAGTCCTTAAATCCGCGCACACAGCTGCAGGCCTCTGCGCACCCAGCTGTAGATTTCCTTATCACCCAAAAACCCTCTGTGCACATAGCTGCAGAGGTCATCCACGCACACAGCTGGGACTTAACCTTTTCTTACAAAATTAGCCTTAGCTTCGCATCAATTCCTTTTACATAAAAAGCCTAACCTGACTTAATTACAAGAGTGCCTATTTATACAGTGCACTATTACAAAACCATGGACTTAAACCATGGGCACCCCGAACTCTAAACCCTGGACTTAAACCATGGGTTATTACAAAAAAGAGGGCTTTGACTCAGCCCTGACACCCCTAAGACTATTTTGAGTCGTAGCTCTGCTTACAAACTCTCATAACCCTGCGGAGTTACCTGACTTAAGGACCATTGAGGTGCACGCACCAACAAAGTGATGATGACCCTGCAACCCTCACTATAGTACTCACCAACACCTGTAATGGCAAGCTGCGAATATGAACAATAGGGATGCAACTACCCCTCTTTTGAGTACCAGGTGCACAGTATATATCTATGTAGTTATGCACACTTAGAAGGTCACCACCTCTGTTGGTACCTTCCAAATTGACCGGAGCTCCCCGTCGGGACAAGCCAGAGATAAAATAGACATCTTCCAAGGTAACCTCTAGAGACTCACTTTGTAGGTCAAACATACCAAGATCATGATCCCAATAGTTTATCAAAAACTCTAGTAGGCGGACATTTGATCGCATAGGTGAGGTACAGAAGAATTTTAATAACCCACTTTGCCACAAAGCATTTACCGTGGGGGCATCTTGTAGAGCTTCTTGGTCCATGTCTTCATGCTCCCTCTCCATCCGCTCAAGCACCATATTTCAATCTGATAACAAGATATTTATCAACCATTAAATTGATATAATTTTTTTTTTTTTGGCCCTACATAGATTTTTCCTACCTCGCGTAGTGTACGTGACTATCCTTTGGACAAGTCATGTATTGTACGCGACTTGCCTTCAGGAAACCCGTGTATAGAATGCATGTACGCGATTGTTGATATACCATACCCGTGTAAACAACGTGCCTTCTTTGAGTATGTTGGAAAACATCAAATTTCAGCCAAAAATTGAAATTTGCTTGGATCAAATGAAAGAGCATGGAGTGTAGTTTTACCTGGAACTTGCGGTTTCGAGAATTGTCCACCGAGTTTTCCATGACGAGCAATCAAAGGCAGAGGTGAAACTTGTCTATTTTGGGTAAAAAATCAAATGGTGAGTTTTGATTTCTATTTTGAACTATTTATAGAAATATTATTTTAAAAGTGGGTTTTTGCCTATAGTTCATATTTTTTATATAAAAATCAAACTAATACCATATCTTTTTCTTCAATGTGACAGGTATAAGGTCGTTTAAAGTTGTTTTTTCGCACATATAGGATAGGATTTTGGTCATTCACATACATTTTTTTGCACTCATACCTAATCCGTCTTAATCCTAGAATTACCACTTTGACCACGGACTATGGTATTTCAACCATTAGTACCTCGTCTATGCCATTGTTCTTCTGTGGATAGGAATTTCCTCACATGAGTATCCTCGATTAGAACCCACTTATTGTCTTTCGATATTCATGTTGCAGTTGTCATAGGTTCAGGGGAGTCTCCTTAGCTATTTTTCACCCCAAATTGAGCCTCATTTTGGTCTCTTTTTACAAGCTATCCTTTTATAAGACTCCCCACCCTTATGGAGTTTCTTTAGGCCTAGGTCTAACTCCTCAAAATAGACTTGACTGTCGAGTAAACTTGTCCATTCAAGCTCGTTAATAATATGTGAATGAGCATCCACATTGGTGGTACGTTATCTCTTTCTCAAACCATGTGGAATAATACGAGAAATGATCACTCTCTTTTCTGTAGAATTGAGAAGAGTATTCTCAAGTATAGGTTTATCACTTTTCTGGACCTGAGGGACTAAATTTACGGAAAAGGAACACCCAGTATGAGCTCAGTTTTCTCTTTTTCATGCTCTAGACCTAAACATAAAAAATATTTCGAGTGTACTTTATGTCTTTGTCATGCTCGTTAAACACCAACAACAAAACATCGAGTTTATTGTTGTAAGCCCCATTTCTCATACTCAAATGGATCTTTCCGAGTGATCTTGCTTTCCTTCACACTCGTAAAACTCAAGATATATGCTGCTCTCTAAGGAGCGTTGGGTAGGTGGTAATTTAACCTTTTTCAGACCTCTCTGACTAAGTACGAAAAAGGTTCCCCTTTCCTTCTACGAAAAAGGTTCCCCTTTCAGCCTTAGGAGACTAAATTGGACAAAAAAGGACCCCCCCAGAGTCTTCTTCAGAGTTTTCAGACTCTCTAAACATGAAAACACCAAATGAGCATGTACTAGTTCGGGCCCATAAAATCCACGAATAAGTGACATTATCAAGCATTATTCCCTCTTCTCTTCAAGCTTGTCAAAAAATGAAGAGAGACTTGAGTTGACTTTCCTGGACTCATTAAAATTTAACAGAAAATATAAGGAAGAAGTTTTCTTTTGATTCTCAGTTGGTGGCAGCATGTCTTCCTTGAACATGGCACTCTTTGTTTTTTTTGATACTCATGTCTCAGTGTTTACTTTCAGTTTAGCTATCACTTTGAGTTTCTTACTCCTCCTCTTGTTCGTTATATCTGGGGAATCTGATCATGTCTCCTACATGACAGATAAGTCTAGTTGTATTATCTGCAAAGTTAAAAGTTGCCTTGGGTCATCTCTGTGTCATGCTTATTGTTCAATTATTTAGCCCTGCATCTTATATGTATCCTAATTCCATCATTGTTCTATCTGTTATTACTTGTGTATCCCTTCCTTTATCAAGTTCCTATTCACTCTTCTGATCCTTTGGAGGATCTATTTCCTTTCTCATCACAGTATGGTTTCTCATTAGCACTTCCTGTCGACGAAGACCTAGAGTTTTTGACGATAGTACCTTAGGATTCACTTTCATTATTGGTGAATTCCTTTGCTTCAGTTGTTGATTATCACCTATTGGTTGACAATCTGTTTAATCCTATCCATGTTCGACTTCAACAACATCTATTCACATGGCCTGGATTGTACTGGTTCTTTTGGATTTTTGACGAAGACCTTAGGTTCATATCTATGGCCTAAGTTGTGCAAAATTATGTTGTGTTCACTTACACAGTTTCCAGATCTTTAAAGATTCATCATTATTGTATATTGTGGCTTTGATCCACCTTTTTAATATATGTGGTATTGAACCCGTATCATATGATGTACTGAAATATTGTAAAGGAGCTAGTGTTCCAGTATATTGAGCATGGCATCCTTAGATATGACTTTGTATATGACATTACTGTGTATTTGTTCCAAGTACTTCCTTTTCTCCATTGGACTTCTAAGTTCTCCAAGATAATTATTGTAATGTATTTCAGATATCGCTTCCCTCTGACCTCACACATTAGGGGGCATCTGTTATCAACCCAAAGGGCAATTCTCCATCCGAGTGACGACATTCCTTATGTTGGTACACAAAGGACATATTAGGATTAAAGTTTGCCAAAACACTATAGATGGGCATGACTTGGGATGCATTTACCCTTAAACCAACTTGCTATGTAATTTTTCTAAGTGTTGAGTTGCGTACGTGACTATCTCCATTGCAACTCGCATACTGTATGTGACTATCTACATTGCAACCCGCGTACATCAGCGTACGCAGGTTTCCTTTGAGCAACTCACGTGTCATACACGGGTTGCCTATATCAATAGTCACATACACCTCATTTTGACCTTAATAAATATAAAACGTGATTATTTGAGATTATTTGGGCCCTAATCATTAACTATCCCAACTGTTTCAACCACCCCAACCTTAGAAATCACTCTATTTTCCAAAGTATAAATAGAGGCCTTGGGGTGGGCATTAAGGTATGAATATTGGAGAGCAAAGTTATGCTAGTAGTATATCTTCAGAAGTCTTGGTGCAGCAGAACTCAGAGTCCTTTGGTTGCAAAGGAGTCCTTGTCTCGGAAGCTAGGTTGTACTCTTATCTCATTCACTGATTGTTAATAAAGAGAATTCTTCTTCCAACATTGTGTTGAGTCTATTTCATGTATTGTGGTTAATGAATATATTTGATTATGTATTTGATATATTTTTTATCTAACCCCTTATATATATATGTAGTGAATATTGCTTGGGGAATTTTCTCTTTACGAGAGAAAGAGGTGCATCCTTGGAAGCTTTCGAGAGAAGAGGAGTGGGAGAAGATCAAGCTTGGATCAATCGTCGTTAATCAGGTAAGTCAATACTTTCTTCCTATTCCCTTTCTATTCTCTAGTAAAGCTGATTGTCTACAAGGTTAGTAGTAAGTTGGTAACCCCAAACCCTAGGTTACAAGGGTGCTTAATCCTGAACAACAGAACTGAACAACAAGGAGGAACACATCCCACGACCATGTCAGAAGGGAACATAGACTCATCACTTCCCCTTGGAAGGAACCTCGATCTGGAGAACATCAAGATTCTCCCTGAAGTACTCAAACTTCACTCTAGCTAATGGCTTGGTCAACACATCAACTGGCTGCTCATTCGTCGCAACATACCAGAGCTTCACTGCTCCTCTCTACACCATCTCCCTAATATAGTGATATTTGATCTTGATATGCTTCGACTTGTCATGGAACACCAGGTTCTTTGACAACTTCACATAACTCTAGTTGTCACAATATATACAAGTAGCATCCAACTGGAGATCAAACAAATCAGATAGTATCTTTCTCAACCACACTGCCTCACAACTAGCCAAACAAGTTACAACATACTATGCTTCAATTGTACTCAGTGCCACACAAGACTACTTCCTCCTAAAACAAGATATCACACCTGATCCCATACTGAAGCAGCACCCCGAAGTGCTCTTCCTATCAATGGCACTGCCTGCCAAATCTGAATCCACATAACCCTCAAGGTTAATCTTTTGATTCGCCACATACTTGAGCACATAATCAACTGTACCCTTCAGGTACCTTAGAATATGCTTTGCAGTAATCAGGTGAACATGTCTCAGATCTGTTAGGAACTGGCTCAATGTGTTCACAGCAAATCAAATATATGGTCTTGTATTTGTCAGGTACATAAAGGACCCAATCATCTTACGATACATCGTAGCATCAACCGAGTCTAACAAAGCATCACTCAATAGCTTCATGTTCAATGCCATAGGTGTGGTCATGGACTTGCAGTCAATCATCCCAAACCTCTTCAGGATCTCCACTTCATACTTCCCTTGTCTTTGGGAAATTCCATCCGCATTCTGCCACACCTCCATGCCTAGAAAGTAGTGCATCATATCCAAGTCCTTCATCTCGAACTCGGTATCAAGTATCCTTCTTGCAACTTTAATGAGTTCCTCTTTTTTGTCAGGAACAAGTCATCGACATATAACAGGAGCATCACTGGTATTCTACCTTCAACCTTGAAGTAAAGGTTGGAATTCGCTTTACTCTCAGTAATTCCTAGAGCCATCTGTAAGCTGTCCATCCCGTCGTATCATGTCAAACCTCAGAATATTCTGTAGTCACTCCCTCTAAAGTGGAGCATCATTCTCCCTCTGCCTTTTGTACTCTATGCATTTAAACATTATGTACTGGAGTGACAAGTAGCTTCCTCTGTTACTAATATTCTATGTATCCATCTAGGGTCACTAGATACCAAGATCCTCTATCTTGAACCTTTTCAAAAGTTCTTCTTGCACCCATCTGTGAGCTTGTCATCCTCTATAGGGTTTCATTTTCAACCTTGTAGAAAAGGTTAAGATCTTCATCACTCTAGGTGATCTTAAAGATCCTCATGTATGTGTTATCCCACGGGTGACTTCTGAGCTTGTACAAGGCCTTCTTTAATTTGCACACATGAGTCTACCTGTCATGTGTCTCAAGTCCCAGTGGCTACAAATGTATCTTCATTTTTATGCCTTCAAACTGTGAGAAGCCTCATGCTACGAATCTTGCCATGTATCCCACAATGTTGCCATCTATTGCATGCTAGATCTTGTAGATCCATATGGAAGATACTACGGACTTCCCTTCAGGTCTCGATACCGCATCCTAGACATCACTCTTCTTGAACTGGTACACTCATTCCCTTTCTTCTTGGCTATTTCTCCATAGCTGGAAGGTTCTGCATCAATGATGTCGCTCAACAGTGTCACATAACTGCATTGTGACTGAGACCTCTTTCTTTCTTTGAAAGTACCGTCATATTACTATTCATATTGGATTATTTCTTAAACTGTCGTCACTTGTTCTTCGAAACAAGTCTCATCCTTCTTTTCTTGTAGGCGATTGTACGCAATTTTTCCTACAAGTCAAATGCACCAGTTGTATGGCTATAAACATTTCATAAGGCATATTCATAATGGCAAATTCTTTATGCATAAAGATATAATCATGCAACTATTTTAGCTAATACAACAGTCATCCATATATTACAGAAACTTTCTAGATGCCTTCCATCTCTACCATGACATCATTGAGATTGTGCACTAATCCCATATTTCAGCAAAGAGATTTCATTCTAGATAAGTAGAAATGGATAGGTGTATAGCACCATGAGCTACTTACCCATCACATGCATATTAGTAGTATACTGTCATTAATGCAAACATTCTATCATGCATAGCACATCAACTGAATATAAACAATGCATAACCAAATAATATAATTGAATACTTATCTTTATTTATTTCGTGGGTAGACTTCTTCTTTAGCCTTCCACTTCATCATCTTGTCCATTCATGACAACATCATTTCTTATCCAAATGCTAAGATGGATAAGAGGTTCTTCAAGAATTGAGTCCTTCATATTCCTCATCGCTTGAGGGATCTTCTTTGAATCATGAGAGCTATATCTTCAGTTGCTCCCATATTATTTTCTCTTATTATGAGTCGAGCTTCTTCTTGTGTGCGCTCTTCCCAGAGTCTGTTGAAGGTAATCACTTCCTTCTGGCACACATTCCTCGAATGAATGAATGATCCCATGATATTGGGAGGAAATTCAAGGTGGTTATAACAATATCTTATTCTTCTTCGATTGCTTCATCATACCATCGAATGATTCCTTTTGGTGTCTTCAAGGATGACACATGAGGGATGAGATGATCTTTAATAGAATCTTCAATGATTCTCTTGCCTCTATCCTTAGCCTCATCTCCCTCTGGCTCCTAAACCTTTCTTACTGAAATAATGGTCCAAGTAAATTTATTCAAGGATCATAGAGGTCTTATACTTCCATACTTGGAAGTTGTCAGCTTCACCAAGATTGTATCAAGCTGGTGCGATAGGTCATTTTGAAATGAGGACCTCAAATGTAAATAGCAAAATATTAAATCTTACCGATTTGAGGTGTCTATCCTGGTTATGAATCTGGATGATCTAGGGTTTGTTACAAAAACCCTAATTTTCAAAACTTAGAATATTTCAGATATTTTTAGATAGAAATATGTGCCTCCTCAATGCGGGCTAAGTAGCATACTCATTTTCCCAAAACTATGATCAGAACTGCAAAATATATGATGCCCTAGTTTTCTTCAATTTCTTCTGTATAATTTTCTGCTATTGTTTCTGAAATATATCTGAAATTAATGCCCCTATATGTCTTTAAATGCACATTGAGGTATCCTCATATGTCCTCTTTCCAACACCATAGTTTTGAGCAGAATTGGTTTCACCAATTGAGACTTATGATGGTTTTCCCAAGGTGACTTATTCTAAGACTGTTCAGCATAGCGAACTTGTGCAAACTTCCACATGTCACTATTTCACCTCTGGGGTCTGAAAATTTTACCACAAAAAGTACATTCCGTTCCCTATCTATAAAATCTTGAGAAATTTCATTTGGACCTTTGTAACCTGAGATATAGCAATTTTCCCTAGGTGTCATGTTTAGGGATGAATGCAGGGAGAGGCTGGAGCCCTGATTTGGAGGAATCATATCTCCCAAAATATAGTGAATCTGAGGCTGAAACGTTTACACACGGTACATCAGGAATTTATATTTGTCCTGTAAAATGTTTGGCTCCTGAGACTTCTCTAATATTGAGATATAGCGAATGCACCAAAATGACTAGTTTTAGTCTTTTAGGGTTTTCTGGTCCGAGGTCAAATTAGGGTTTGACTTTCCCGGAGTTTTACCCAACCAAAAATTTCGATCTTGGTCTCTAAATTTTGATTTCAAGGAGGATAGAAATCCTATGCTGGTCTCACTCAAAAATTCCTCTTTTGTTAAAATCCCTAATTTCCCGCAGCAATGACAGGTCAAAAACTAAAAATGCCCGGAATCAAATTCTGCTTCGACAAAAAGATGCGCCTTCAATGGAGAGTTATCCTAGCCTTCTTTTTTGGATGATCTATGGAGAGAGGCCCAAAAATTAAGAATCCCTAGCTTCTGCAACTGCACAGTGTCTTCTTCTCACATTAGCTCTGATACCATGTTAGATTTTATCATTTAAGCAATATGATCTAGGATCTTATCTGAGAGAATAACATGCACAACAATAATCACAACAAACAAGAGACACAAAGATTTTTCCTCGAGGAAACCATAAAGGAGAAAATCCCACAACTTCCTCAGAGATAAAATGAGCACCAATAACAAAAGTAAAACCCAAAGACACAAAGAATATCTCTTACGGTTGTTCTCTCTCTCACTTGTGCGAGCTCGTCTTCTCTCACTCATGCACAACAATTGAGTGAGTGTGTGTGTCAAATAGAGAGTCTCACTCTGTATTTATACTATCTTTCCACTTGACAATTACTTACCAGGGCCGACCTCACTAGGACAGTCTAATAAACCTAGTACCCCTCAATTGTGGGGACTATTTCCCTGACTTACAAAGGAGGGTTAACCTCTTTGGCTTTACATGACTTTATTATATTAATGATTCTCCCGATAGGAACATAGGGGTACAATGAAATACAATATAAGATATACAAGTGAAGACATTCCGAAATTACAAATAAATCAACAGGTGGATCATTGTTAGAGAAAGAGAATGCAAGAGACTTACATGCTATGGATGTGAGTTATTTTTTATTAAATATTTTAGGTTTAGAGATTTCTAAGAGCATATTCTATTAGCAAACCCTGGCACTATAGGAGTGAGTAGAGACCAGCATTCAACTTGGATTCATTGAACTATTGATATGGACTATCTCCAAGTCTGAGAGGGAAATGAGAATGGATGTGGAGTCTAGAGTTCAAATCATAGAATTCCGCAAAGCTAAGAGTAATGAGTATACTTATGCAACAGAAACAAGTGATTCAAAATCAAGAGTTGAACCATATCCAAGACCATCTAGCTAGTATCCATTTCCACGATGCTAGAGCTATATCCAAATTTAGAGACCATGTTTTAGAGAAGTAAAATATTATACAATGTTCCAGTTTGGTTTCCTAGATATTTTGGAGATCAAGAATCTTCTCAATTGGGAGGTGTGATTTAAAAATGGATTTGAACAAAAACAATGGTTTTAAGCCTCAATACATAAAAGTAATTTGGCAATGTAAGAAGGCTATAGGATAGGGAAAATACGATGCAATTATACTATAGAACGATATGAAAAAGAATGTGCATTTAATTTATTGAATGAAAAAATAAATTAGGAAGAGAGAGAGAGAGAGAGAGAGAGAGAGAGAGAGAGAGAGGAATGAAAAAATACATTAGGAAAAGAGAGAGAGAGAGGAATGAAAAAATAAATTAGAGAGAGAGGGAGGGAATCAGGAATGGAAACCCATGGCTATCGTCTTTCCCATTTGCGCCCATCTCTCTTGTACCTCATTTTATTATAAATATCTAGGGGTGTTTGGCCAGAGGAAGGAGAAGACATACAAAGAGCCATGCGTTGTAGTGAAGTCACATTGTAATCCGCACATTGTTGAAATAGAATATTGAGCAGCCATTAAGTGTTGGTTTTCCCATTTGGGTTTCTAGGATAAAATATTGTGTCCATTATGTTCTTGGTATATTGCTCCTATTTCTTTTTTAATTATTGCCACTGATTTTAATGGAAGCTCCTATGTGTTATTAATTATTGTCAGTGAATGGTGAAAGTTGAATGAGGGAATTATGAACATTAAACTATATATTTACCACATTGTTGGTTATTATTGTGCAATGGACATCCCAACAAATCTTTTACTCACACCGCCTGATTTTACTCCAAGCCCAGAAATCAACAACTAAGATCTCAGAGTTTTTGCATCAATGTAAAAAGTTTCCAAAGTCGTTTTAATGACTCTTGGATGAATTTCCCTCACTTTCTTGTGTGCTTTGATTATGGTTAGCCATTTTTCTATTGCCTAGGTGTTTTCTTCCTAGTTGGGGCATTATCTTCATTGTTTGGGCGATTTTTGTACATTGTTGGTTGAATTCTATCATAGTTGGGTGAATTTAGAAGTGCCTAGGGGATTTTTATCATTGTTGGGAAAATCTAGAAGTGCTTAGGGTGACTTTTTTCATAGATGGGTGAATTCAAAAGTGCCTAGACCATTTTCTATCATAGTTGGATGAATTTAGAAGTGCCCGAGGAAATTTTATCATTATTGTGTGAATCTAGAAGTTCTTGTGGCATTTTTTTATCATTCATGGGTGAATTCTATTTCCTTAAGAACATTTTCCTCTTTGGTTGAATGTTTCACTTGTTTGTTGAGGTGCCTTCTTTGCCTATGCATTATAATTATATAGTTAGTTGGTTATCACACCATAGCATTGGGTGTTTGAATGCTAGACACGTATTTTTATTGCATTGTGTTCTTTGTTAAACATTGGGAAACACACCTACAACCATACCTTCCTCCTGCTATGCATTTCCCCTAATTACCTAATTTATGTTCATCTTGCTTTCTGAGCACAAAGAACATATATATGTTGTGAAAATATTGTGTAAGCATTATGGACTAGTAAGGTATACATCTATCATAACAGAGTTATTATTGTTGTAGCATGCATATTTATACATACAAATTCTTGTATGAAGGTAGTGACTGCACATTTGAAAAGAGAAGATTGTTGATATGATTTTGGTTAAACATATTTATTAATCAGTATTTGTGATGGGATTGAACTTTTGGTATCGACATATTTGTATTAGGTTGGAAATATAAACATAGACTTGCTTATTCATTTTGTTCTGACACCATAAACAAAGCAACCACGTCCTGAACCCAATAAAGAAATAGAGCTCATTAATGTATGTTGATGAATAGTTGCAGAGAAACGAAGTCATTCAGGTAATTTTACTGAGAATAGAGAACAAATTTTATTCTACATAGCATTTGTGTTGGTGAAGCAAGTGGACAATAAGTCCCTCGATTATGAATCACATTTTCAATGTTCATAATTTTCACGCTAAATTTTTAGTTGAATAATGTTATCAATTTAAGGTTTATGTTTTTCAATAATGTATATTTATTTGAATTTACATCTAAAAATATTATATTAATTAATTAATAATAAAAGGATTATATATCCCCGAGGGGTAGCTCAATTGGTCGGTGCTTATGAGTCCAATACCGAAGTAGTCGAGGTTGGAGGCTCAATCTCTGGGTACTTCGGGGTTAAGATCTCGAGCTTGGAGTCAATAGGGTGACGCCCCTTTGGGTGGGACCCTCGAGAATTATTACAGTGAACGTAACGATCCCTTTATCTTATGGGGCTATGAACCACATTAAAAAATAGTATTATATGAATTTTGTGATATTAAAGGTAAAGAATGAAAACATTTTTTTAAATGTTTATTTTTTACATATATCTAAGATTCAATTTTACAAATATTTGTAGTAATAATTTCAAGGAAAAATATTTGTATTAATAATTATTTTCATACTAATTTATAACGATGATGATGGTTATTAATGTTTACTAAAACTAACTTTTGTTAAAGAAAATTAGAAATATTTATATACAGTGTTAATAATCATAAAATTAAAATATTAAATTAATTCTTTAGTTATCAAATATTAAAGCTTTATAAACTAAAATTGGTTTAAATGGAGAATGATAAAATTTATTAAAATTTGATAAATCAAAGTTGATTTAGTTAGAACATTCTCAAATTTCCTAAAGTTTGATAAATTAAAATTGATTTAATCATCAACATAATAATTAATAAATGTATATCTTATTTAAGAAAATATTAAATATAAATTTAAGTATCTTTAATATTTTTAAAATGTGGTTTAGTGATTAAAATATGATATTGCTAGGTAAATAATTTAGATTTAGAATTTAATAAAAGATAATAAAAAAAAATTACAATTATAAGAAATAAATAAATTATGATGATTATAAACTAATAGTAATGTCATTTTTTTCCATTTGAAATTCATTTTGATATATTTGTTTGTATTATTTAAATAATTATATATATTTAAATTTAATGTTTTTTCCAATTTCTTTATTAAATTTTATTAATTTAAGATTAAAATTATTAAATTACATAATTATAATTAAAATTAATTAATCTTTTAATTTAGGATGTTAGATAAAAACAAAATGGATATATATTTTTAATGTTAAGACCATTTTTGTATTAATAAAAGAGGGGTTGTGGCTTATCCATCCAATCATAGATACAAAATGGTAGATACAGATGTCAAAATTTGATCCAACATTTTCATCATGCTAGTTATAATACTATTTATTTACTATATATATTGGGGGGTTAGGATTTTACTACTATTATTTACTAAATGACATGTATAATTCCTCAATAACTTTCCTAAAATAAAAATTGTCTTACAAAACACATCCAAAAAATATTATACAACATACTTACCACGCCTTTGAGAGGCATTCCTTATATGGCCTACTATTGAATACTTATGTGAGGGATCTATCGTGGCAGTCTTGAGCGAGCATTGATCCATCATGTCTTCTTTTTCTTTTCATGATGTTGAATTTCAAAGGAACTAATTGATGTTGTTGGAGAGGGATTATCTTTTAATGTTTGAAAACCTGAAATTTTTTCTAGTTGGAGAACTTTGACTTTATATTATTGATAAAAATAGCCTTCACACTTCCCCATTTATCATGGGGTTTCACCCATTGATTATACATATAAACTTGGGGGAAGAGGAGTTCTTAAAAATTTCCCTGATTTTAACTGAGAAATCCTTTGATAGAAAAGTTTGAGTTATAGTGAATCTATATAAGACTAAGACAACGGGACTAAACCAAATACTAATAACGAACAAGATTGAACCAAATAACCAAAATCATGACAGGCCAATGTTAGTAGCAAGAGAGCCAGAAAACAAAGATGAATTCATATGAGAAAAAGAAACAAGTGTTATTGAAAACAATACCCAGACTTGAGACTCTTGTGGAGAGGATCATACCATAGGTCACCTTCAAAAGTGGCATCTTAAGCCCACATGCACTAGAATTTCTAAACATATAAATTATCACCATGCCATAGATATAAATGATGTAATATAACCCGAAGCACAAACA
Source organism: Pseudotsuga menziesii (assembly GCA_001517045.1). NCBI lineage: Eukaryota > Viridiplantae > Streptophyta > Pinopsida > Pinales > Pinaceae > Pseudotsuga > Pseudotsuga menziesii. Next base: position 39,679 of record LPNX010259033.1, read on the forward strand.
AGAACATAGTAATAACCTGCACATTAAAGTAATGGAGGAGAGGGTCTCCATAAAACTTGATTTAATGCAATAGGGAGCACATGAATAGAAAGAATCATGCAAGAAGGATCTTGAATATCCTTGAAAATGATCAAATGGAAGTTTTTCATAATGAAGGGTGTTTAAGGGATGGACTCCAAAAATTTGGTGACTAGGGGTCGGGATTATCCTTACTTCCCCTCATTTTTCGTGATTAACCCTTAGTGCAGAAATATAACTTTATTTGCTTGATTATCTACTACCTTATTCAAGTCTTGAAGAACATGAAATGCCCATTTCATTAAATTTGTATGTATTCAGTGTAATCTAGAATAACAAGGTACAAAATTACGCAATCTAGAGCCCAAAAACGGTATTTCTAAAGTGCAAAATTGGGTCCAAAACGTGCAAAATTGGGAAGTGCAATATCCATATCCAAAAGTGAGATTTTTGAATTATTGTGAACTCCAAAAGTTGTTTTTTTAATCCCAAATGCACAATTTCAATTTAAAAATGCAAACTTGTATTTAAAAAGTGCATTTTTAAATTTGAATAAAGTGACTTTTTATTCAAAAAATGTGATTTTCAATTAATCAAATATGATTTTTATTTCAGAAATGCAGTTTCAATTCAAAAAAACAAGAGTTACAATTTCATGATTTACATTCCGAATTGTAATGAATGTCAATTTAAAATCTAAAATCTAAATAATGATCCTAATATGTCTTATTGTTATCTCTAAAATATTTCTTGCATTTCAACAAATTATAATTAAATGATTCATTAATTCTCCATTTTTTTACATATTATACACCACATTATAAATGCAACGATTGGAACCATGACATGTTTCGAATTATTTTGTTGTGTCACCTCAATGTAGATAGATTAAACAATTTCCACCATAGTAATATTATTCCTTCAAAGGGCGGAAAGAGTGGGGGAATAATCCAAAATCCCGAGGGATTTCGGGTGAAAGCCATTGCATGGAGTGAAGCACTAACACTTTTGGAAGGGCTAACAATATTTAAGCTGTTCTGCTCAAGTTGTTTCTCAAAACAACATTATTAATCTCTAGGTTGTGTTCATAGACATTATTGACTCATTTTGTAATTTTTTCCAGTTGCATAGCCACCCTTTTTAATATAGAATTATAATCATTGTTGTAGAAAAAGAAAAGAAAAAATATTAGGCCTCTAGATACAAAAATAAAATATCATGCTATTCATTTACAATAAAGCAATTTCAATACAACCTTCGAAGATTCTTTGATGGTGATATTGAATAACTCTGAGACATTGTTTTTTAAAACTTCCAACCTCGATGGCTAATACAACAACTTATTCAATATTGTCAAATTTCTATACCCAAAATTCTCAAACCCAATCAAGTAAAAAAGGGAGCTTCATTTTTTATGATCTAAATTGCTTATATTTTTCTTTTACATTCCTCATCATTAAGATAAGAGCTTACAAAGCATTTGAAATAGAAATCAAACAAAATTGAACTTAATATGTGGGTTCCTTTGAATACACAACACTAGAATGACAATTTGTAGCATTACAATCTCGTAAATGAAATTAAAGACATTAAATCCTAGCAAGCAGGTCTAAAAGATCCATAAGTACATTATGTACCAGAAAAAAAAAATACATACTATAGAAATTAAAGTCCATATCATTTTTTAGTCATAGATGGAAAAATATTGTTGTTCCTAGAAAGGCAGTGCTAGAATGGAGAGCTTGTATTCCCTTCGATTGAGGTATCTAATGCTTCTTGGCCCCTTGTTTGTCAACACATGAGGGTGGGTTTCATAGCTCCACATATTCTACTTTCGAGTTTGAGCATTCTCGAGGAGCGAATCGAAGGTAAAATTAATGAAAAGAGATTATAAGAAACTATGTCCCTATTGCACATATAAACATATTTATATATACAAAAATAACATAAGTGAAATATTCCCAATAATATCATAAACCCTTCAATTTATATACATGACAACTTCACTTCCACTTTAAACATTGCTATCCATATGGTCCTATTGTTCCGTAATTGTTGCGAGGACCTTCTCATTTATTTTTATTTTTCCTCATGTCCACCCTACCCTTGGTGACCATGCCCAAATGATGTTATTAAAATCGATGAATGTATTTTCCTATAAACCAACTACCCATTTGTTGATTTTTAGTTGAGCAAATTCTATATAATTCTTTGAGATATTGTGATTTTCACATTAGATTCCACCATTGAAATTCCACTTTGTAAGACTCCATAGTTCCATTAGAACCTTGGTAAACATTTCCACTTTCCCTTCCTCACCATATTGTGTACTCTTATTCGAGTGTTTGCGCTATGACCATTAGTCCTTCCATAATATCTTTTTTTCTGGAGAAAATGCATCTCTAGGTTTTCTATGAAGAGGACCAACAAAGTATTCCTCAATTGTGGGGACAATTTCTCTTAAATATGCTTCCATAACTTCATGAGACTATTTTATAGGTTTGTTCCTTCCTTTTTCTTGCATTGTAACTAGCCAAAAAATAGATTAAGAGTGATAAATTCTCTTAAATGGATCATCCAAATATTTATACATAGTTTCCCAATAAAGTATCTTTGGATACCGATATTGTTCACATCCATTCTCAACAATATTTCTCCAAAATGAGATATATGTTTCCAATCATTTTTTATTTCACCCATCTCCAAACTTTTCTTTACTTGTATATTTAACAATTTGGGATGCCCCTTTGGCAATTTTGCATTCTCATTGAGTAAGAAACAAAGGATATCAATAGGAGATGACCACTCTTCATCCTAGACAAATACCTTATACTGTATAACTATAACATCATCAAAGAACTAAAATTTGAAAAACTAATATTTTTTATACCATCAATCTTGGAGCTTCCATCCAAAAGGTGTGGTTCTACAAAGGTTTTGAAATTTAAAAAAAAAATCATCAATAAAAAATGGGACATAGGAATTGTTTTCTTCATAAATGAACTATAAGTATCCATAATATCTGGTAAAGAAAATATGTATTTCCTTCTTAATTTTGTTGATAGCCTCCCATAAGTCCCATTTAAGTATTCATGTGTGTGACCCACATGAAGGAATCCAACCTCAACAACATCAAACATCCCATGTGTTGTTAATAGAGAAAGAAACACAAACACATATCGATTTTTGTTATCACATGCACAATTATCCATTTGCAATAATAGTAATGGGGGGATTTATGGTTCGGGAGGATAAAATTTGTATTATCAATATTTATTTCTCTTGTTGGCACAACACTTTGTCTATAGGACAAACACTATCCATAGCATTTATTTTCCAACAAATCCTCGTGCAATGGGTTCTTAGACCCTTTTTGTTTAGCAAATCTCCATAGTTATTGGTCATTGCTTCTTCAAGATCTCTAAGGAATTTGGCGAATGAAATGGATGTGAAATTTGAACCCATATCCAAAAAAGGAAAGGCTGAAATGGTCAAATCCTCCAGTCTTGTGTCCATGCATCAACATACCAATCAAAGATATAGGAAATTTAATTACATTACTAGCATCCTTTGCTCTTCTACAAATCCTTGGTATAGAAGTATTTGACTTATCCATCTTGTAGTGCACAATGGTCAAATAAGTGCTTTGACTTGTTTGAAGTTAATCTATGCACATAGTACATATTATGACAACTTGCAATGTAATGATTATGGTTTGTCTTAATAGTTCGTAGACATTCCACTTCATTTGGATCATCGGCAGCCCTAAGTTTGTTCATAATTGAAATACATGCATTACATCTCACCAAAAAAATGTTTTTTTTGTGATTGTAATATCGAGAAAATGGTCTCTTATTACCCTACTAAAAGTTGATTGAGAAACTGGAGGAAGGCCAATCTATTGAATATAATCATTAATCATTTTTTTCAACAAACTATGACTCATATTCAATGGAAATAATTTCAGATGTGTTATTTTTCCATATTTATTTATTCCATATGTTATATGTGGAGTAGTATCTGAATCTAGCTCCACAATTATATTAATACCGGCAACTATTGCCACAGTATTTGTCCTTGATTTCTACAATCTATTATTTCCATTCATTGCCTTCAAATCACCGTATAAAAATGCTCTTTTATAATTGAAAAAGTATTTATTTTTATTCTATGACATTTTCTCCATGCAGTTTGGCACATTTCAAATGTATCAAACTTCATCGTAAATAATGTTCTCTTTTTTTTCCAGTTCTCCTAGACCTGAAATAGGTGCATTAGCTTCCAGAAGATTCAATTCAAATCCTATTCTTGAATTTTCATTCAGTGTTTTAAATTTCTTAATGCCTTCCATCATTGAATGTAATGGGATTTTTGAAATACACAAGTTTGAACAACAATATTCCTTTTCTAATTTCTCAAAGAACAAAATATCATCCATTGCCTCACTAGATTCCACACACAACTTCCTTTTAGATTATGCACTTCTATTTTGATGGTTTTTAGAATCATAAGGCCTTCTTGTTGTGACCTTTATATTGGCACATACATCATTATGAACCTGTGGAATAACCTTCTCCAAAGGACATGCTTCAAATGCCTCCTAGGATTCAACCTTTTTCTCTTATCCATATGTTCTTAAAAGTACATATAAAGGAGCATTATCGAAGCCACAAAAAATAATTTGCAAGCCATCTAATGAGAGAACCTTCAACGAAAACTTAATTCTCACAATTGCAAAAACTTTTTGAATTAAAAATACAAGTTCATTAACATTCAATGGCTCAAAGTGCACCACTTCTTTTTCTAAAACATTGGAAACAATTCGCCTGGCAATATAATTCGGCTTCTATGAACACTAGTGAATTAGACATATTGTTTCTCCCACAAAATTAATGTCATGTTTCTGGTTAATTTTTCCATCTGTTACACCAAAATTATCCTCCTTTGCAACAAACAAATATTGAACTTGTATTGCAATTGGTTAAATTTTCTATGGGCCAATATACAAGGACTCCAGTCTTCAATTATGAAGAATGGTCAAAACAAGGAAATAGTAACTTCTTCACAAGAACACGAAATGATAATGATTAAAAAATTCTTCCATCAAAAGAAACACTCTTTGGCAACATTTGTTACAAGGCCTATAACAATACAATCCCTCTAATCCGAACATCTATGAAGCAATTGCAAATTTATTAGTAGAAACGAAAAACAAATATCAACTATATTATCTTTTATCTCTTCCCAATACAACACCACATGTATCATTTGACTTGGATTGATTCAAATATTGTTGAAACTGCTTAGAAATTTGTGATACATCCCATTCAATAAAAGCTCATTTTTCCTCTAGAAAAGTATATGCACCAGGTGATGCATGCAACAATTGAAGATCGCCATTCAAAGTCTCAGTAACATTTACAAATACACATCCATACTTGATGTTCAATATTGTGTAGTTGTTTTCTATTAGGGAAAAATATTGCTTCAAGAACTTTCAATCCATTTAAAAGAAGATCCATGACCATAGTAAAATCAAGCATTTTGGTAGACATTTTTGAAATCGACAAAGACGCCAAAAATGAATTCATAAAATAATAAAAAAGAATAAAATCAATAGTTTTTTAATTTCTCTACATTAGAGTAGAAACCTTAAATGAAAAACAATAGTAGATAGTAATACAATAAAAATCTAACAATTTCCATGTATAAACTAAAAACAATATCATAACTATTTGTTGAGTACTTATGAATATTGATTTGATTGTGCCTTTCTATTTCATTTTAGTAAAAGTATTGTATATATTTTAGGAATTGTTACATGACAACGAAGAAGATAATCCTAAAAATTGTGAAGACAAGGATGACCTTTCAAAGGGAAATCCCTTGGTGCCAAATAAAAATATACTAGAAGAGTTAGTTAAACAAAAAATATCGAGTGAGCCTTCATAAAACATAGAAATGGAATACACTTCTCGGATGATAGTATTATCAAATGGTAGCATTAAGAGGAAGTGTTAGGAAACCACTTTGGAGTTATACAAATACAAAAGTGTTAATTGGGAGTGTAAAGAGGAATTTTCGACTAACCCTTTCTTTGCGACCATATCTTAACAAGTGATGCATGGCAGCTATACCTGCCGAGCTTGTTAGGTTAAATCTAATATTTTGTTTTTGCATTTGCATTTGATTATGTTATATCTGATATTTTGCATTTGATTCCTATCTTCCCATATAGCTAATTTGCATTTTCAAGAATTTTTATTAAATGTTATTTTTAATGATTTGGTCTATATCAGAAACCAAAAATTCATCCTAAAACGAATGTCTTAGGATACTAATGCAGAATCAATAAAGGCAACATCATGTGGGTTACTTAAATTTAGTACATAGTATAATAGGGTGGCAAAGTAGCTAATGGAACAACTGCTAACAACAATTTCTATGCAAGTAAACAAGTCCCCATCACAGAGCATAGAAGCTATCCTCCCTAGGCAGACACACCATATGATGGCACAAGCTTATCATATTCTTAGTTTATTGGGTCTTTGTCTTGATCTATACATTGGGATATCCATATTGAGAAGGAAAAGGCGTGGAAAAGGATATACATAGCGAGCATATATTTCTTTAAAGCGTTGCAATAAGGGCTTATAGTTGAGGCCACGTGGTCCAGTTTTAAAACTCAATAATTTTTTTTTTTGAGATGAAAGAGTTTGTTATAATTATGATATTGAATGTTTTTTTCATTATTTTAAATTAAAATTCTAATATAAACTTCATTAAAAAAAATCTAAAATACTTATTTTCTAAAATCAAAATTAAGATTTCAAAAACATTTAAAAAAATTTAATACTAACTTTGGAACTAGGATTTTAAAAATAATATAAAAAAAATTATAGTATTAAATTTATCATACACACCTAAATGTAATACTAAGATCCTACAAAACATTGTCACCCTCATAATATATTAGTAAAAGGTACTAATTACTCTAAAAAAATAATAAACACTATAAACTCTAATGGATGGTTATTATATTACATTTCTCTGGGTTTTATTATATTACATTTCTCTTGCTCTGACAGATGGTTATTATATTACATTTCTTTTGGTTATATTGCAGTATTGATCCACATTATAGGAAAATAGGAAGACGAATGTACGACTGTTTTTTTTTTCATATGGAAATATGCACGGGAAACCCATCAATACTTCCCCATATTAGTGGATGGTAGAGGTGGTAAACCGTCGACCATCCTCGCAGAAGGCCTAACCCCAAAGGACTCAAGGCTCGAACCTGTGATCTCTCCCCGAACAAGAGAGTGTGCGCACATCTTACCAATTGAACTAACCCTTGAGGATATGTACGACTGATATTTACAAACAAAAGAAGTCATATGTTTTTTCCATAGATTCAAAACTTAGGTTTGTTTATTCCAAAGTTTTAAAGAAAACATAGATTACAGAGATTTACATTTTAAACAACTCAAAGTATAGTGTATGATATGGATTATCATAACTGTAAACACGAGATTTTATCGAAAAAGATTAACCTAAAACATGGAATGACCCTGTATTTGGAATACAGAAAACAACAAAATAAATATTGAAATAATAACCTATTCATATTCTCATCGATTAACCAATTAGTTGCAACAAGTTGAGCTGGAGGGTCATTCCAACTTAGGGAATCGTTTCATTAGGTTAATAAAAAAAAATGGTCGTTTACATCTGTGAAACATGCAAATTGATTCATATCAATCTAATAATTGCACGGAAACATAGTGGAGGATTTTTCTGCAACGTTGCAATAAGGTTTTTAAGTTTTTAGAGTGGAGGCAGGTCATGCAATGGTTCATTGCTTTCTTTTAGTTAGCTCTTGATTCTTGCAAATTCTCGATCCAGGGCTTTACACTCTGACCATGCTGAGCAGCAATCTTTTATTTAGCTATTGATTCTTATAAAACATCCTGACATAAAAATGAAAAAAACATAATATAAATTTGTACTATAAAATAAAAGTTCCAAACCTACTATAGATTCTTATAAAACATCTTGAAAAAAAACATAATAGAGGGTTTAAACTAAGAACCATTGTCACTTTCTAGAATATGAACATTTTGAGTTGAGTCTTCGATGTCCTCGAAGATGCTATCATCATACCTAGCAGAGCCACCCTCTAAATTCTGAGAAGCTTCCAAATAATCATCCATTTCCACATCACGAGTGCCTAACATTTCTTCAGGGGTAGATTCTAATCTAATAAGGCTATCTAAAGAAAATATTATTCCCCAAAGATGGACTTAATCACAACATGAGGTTTCATGACAAAATCACCAACATTCTTATCATTAGAGTGCATGGCAAAGTTATCAATATTTTATCATCGGTATTTTCACCAAGACTAGAGTCCTTTCCAACCAAAATATATTCATGATTTGAAATTGTATTTGAAATTTCTTTTAGTTTGTCGCCACACCCATGAACAACCCCTTCAAAGCCATCTAAATGAGCATCAAGACCAAAACTAAAATCAATAATGAGGTGAGTATTTTTTTTAATATCATCAAGATGAGAGTCCACAACTGAGATATGTGAGGTGATATACTAGATTCTTGAGATTAGTCCCTCCATCTGAGAGCTTATCCCTCTAAGTTGAGACTAAAAATTGAAATTTTTTGCCTACAAGGATCCAATTCTACCTAAAATTTCATCCAAACTCTTCTCTACATCCATTTGTTTAACAATAACCTCAAAACTCCACACATAAAGATAACTGAAATTTGGATGCCCGTGATATTCAAAGAGACTCTGAATTTCCCCACCCATCAGATTCTTAAAGAGTAAACCTATGAAGGGATGAAAGAAGAGTATATTCTCTAAAGGACTCATACCAAGATCCTCAAAAGCACCAAACACGCCTATACAAATGATTATGGAAACATAATTTCCACAGGCATACCCATTTACAAACCCACAATACCAAGAATTGAGAACAAGACGTGGGTTGTTCCTATCCACCAAATGATAAAAAAGGTTTGCTCTGAAAATCCATAAACACCACCTTACAAGACCCAAAAGAGGAAAATCCCTGATCCCCTAATCCTTTTCCCTATAAACAAAACTAACCTTTGGAAATTCAAAGGAAACAACAGAAAGGACTAGAGCCTCAAACTGAGAATAAAGGCTTAAATATGTCAATTTTAAGGAAATTACATACAAAGAGAAACCAACACTACATCCCTCAAAAGCCACATTACAATCAAAGAAGTAGTAACATTCATCAATAAATGGTAACATTCAAGAAACTCATCTACTGAGATTGTGCTTATGACCTGATTTGTGTTAGTATTCCAAAATTTATAAACCAAAAGGAGCATATCTGAGAGGTGATTTCCACAATCCCACTCACAAAAACAAGCACTGGAAATAGACAAAAGACACATTCCCAGAGAAGAGGAGGTGGCTAAATGCTACAGATAAATCTTCACCATTCCATGGAGGGAATCCACAAAGAAGAACCTCACTTCCCTATTGAGCAGAATTTGAAGATGGGAATGAGGACTAAAACTCAAGATAAAAGATAAGACTCCTTTACCCATACCAAAATTGAGTCATTTTCCCAGAGAATGTGAATATTATGATCACTAACTCCAAAAGAGACCATCATAAGCCATCTATCCAAAGTTAATACTACCATCAAATCAAGCCTTAAAGAGATTTAGAATGCAAACCTTCAAGGAAAGGATGATGAACTGGAGAGTTTAAATAACATGTCAAACAAGTTTATGGAAGATAACCAAATTTTGGAACTCCATTTTCTATTATACTCCCCTTTTCTGAGAAATAAGCTTGATGAACCAATGAATTGGCTAGATAATTGTGTTCTTGCCAAACATGAAAGAGTTGTGTACAGAAGATCCAGGAAAGAAAACCAATTATCCTTATATGAAGGATATTTTCTATTGAATCCTTCAAATTTTGACGACACCTTTCCTAGGAGATTATTATAATGGAATATCCAATAATCACAAGAGAACTAACTCCAATTACAATAGCATGTCTCAAACCCAAGAATAGAGCAAATCGATCGGCCAAGTTATTAGAGAAAATTTCAGGGCCACACGCATGTGTTGCTACTTATTTTCCTCTAGGGTAAAAGATAACCCCTCCCAACCCTACACCTACCTCCCCATGATTACCCTTTGAGGAACCATCAAATAATAGGATATGGGACTGAATACCCTATACCATTTCTAAAATTCTTCTCGGTTCATGTTCAGCTTCCAATGAGGGATCATAGCAGCCAAACCATGTCAATAATTTTGAAGCCAATTCTGATTTGTGAAACATTTCACCCACTTATCTCTTAATATTTAAACAAGCATTAAAATAAATACTTGCAATAGAAATAAAATAGAACAATCAATCACTAAGATAGACACACCATATTTACATGGAAAACCCAATACCAGGAAAAACCACCATAATAGATCTATTATCTCCCTTTACCTAAACCGTCCAAGCCAGACCAAGTGAGCTATCAACCACTCACCTCTAGGCCACTTTACAATGGAGCCTCCTCAAGCCTTATAAAGACTTCCTTACATGCAATACCATGGTCCACCAAAATACCATGGAATACCAAATACCACCAAAAATACCAATGGCCACCAAATACCATGGGCCCAAAAACATATGCTAGACGTAAACTACCTTTGACTAATTTTTGAGTCAAGGTTAACCCTAACAATCCCCCATTTAAACTTGACTTGCAGTAATCACCAACCCACCTTAAATTTTTAATGAGGAATCTCACATACACCCCCCTATCACCTAGGTCTATCTCTTGATTTTTCCGGTGAGTTACGAGGGGTATGCATGCCTTACCAGGCCTTACAGTCATATGCCCATTTGCGTGCAAACTACTCGATTAATTTTTTTCATGTGTCTTCATGGTGACTACACCATCACCATCTATTGATTCATCCTCTCACTTTTCCATGCTTTCTTTCTTTCTTGTTTTCTTACATGCTCATTTTCATACCTGTCATTGATGTCCATATAAAAAATAATCCATCTATCGGATTACATGGGTCCACAGCCACTATAACTGCCAATTCTCTAGGAATTCTCTTCACATACATGTCTCATCAATCTTAGTCCCGCAACTAAGATTAAACCATCTCACACTCCTCTCTCAATCGAAGACTCGACCTCTCTGATCTACATCAAGTTAAGTTACGAGTACACCTACCACCCTCGTACCTACCTAGTGGTTCATTCCAAACCTGATCCAACATCCCTTCTCTACTAAAAGGGATATATTTTGCTTCTAGCATCCAAGGAAATTACATTCTAACCAGGAACCCAAAAAATACGACTAGGGTGTCGGTTACCACCTAACATGCACCCCGCAATTAATTCAAAAAACTAGCTACAACACAATGAGCACAAATATACTCCATACCATGGCTCTGATACCATTTCTTAGGATTTCAATGAGCATACATATAATAAATAATGAGATAAATCAAATCAACATAGAAACACATTTAAGATAGAAACACAATCTATACGTGGAAAACCCAAAACCGAGAAAAACCACCATAATAGATCTATTATCTCCCTTGACCTAAATCAGCCAAGCTGATCCAAGTGAGCTAGCCATCACTCACCTCTATGCCACTTTACAATGGATAATCCTCAATCCTTATAAATACATCCTTACATGCAATACCATGGGACAATACCTTGGGCCACCAAAATACCAATGGCCACCAAATACCATGTACCCAAAAACATGTGTTAGTCCTAAACCACTTTTGATTCATTCCCGAGTCAAGGTTAACCCTAGCATTATCTTCTTCCACATTCCATGTCTCCTGCATATTCTTTCTTTTGAATTGACTCCAAAGACATTCACCCAGAAGGGATCTAGTAGAGATTGTTGAGTCTCCTTCCAAGATCATTTTATTTTCAAAGATTCCATAATTTCTTGTCATATAGACTTTCCAAAAGACATGCTTTGGAAGAGCAAAAAAATTCTCTTTGAGATAGTATTTCCAATGAAAGACCCTCAGAAATTGTTTTTCCAACTACGAAATATACCATTCCAATTGAATGGTAGATCGAGGTTTGCATACAGCTCCTTCACAAAGTTTCCCCAAACCAATTTTATATAATTACAATGAAAGAAGAGATGAGGTATCGTTTCTTCTCACGCTTTACAAAGAACACATATGGACATCCCTTCAATACTTCCTTTTTTAAGATTCTCTACGGTAAGGACTTTCCCAAGAATCAACATCTAGCAGAAAAGATTCACCTTTGGTAACCCATCTTGCTACCAAACTTTGACCATATTCTCAAGAAAGGGGGTTGAGATTGCTTCAAGCAAATATTTACGTAACCTTCTTTCACAGTGTATTTTCCTTTCCTCATCCTCTAGAATTAGAAGTTTCAAGACTAATTATAGGGGAAACGTTGTGGAGATGGTGAAGAACAAAATTCACTAAAGGTTGAAGATTTGCTGGGAGAATCAACGATCTCCACCCAATCCAATTTCCATCCATGTCCCACTTAGACAAATCATAAAGAGTATTAATCCCAACTTAACATAACCAATATTTTATTTCCAGCAGGTCCGCATTCTGAATTAAAGGATCAAATCCTAATATGGAGTCTCTCCATATATTTATTTTTCAGAAAATTTCTCAGAATCCAATAAATTCCTTCCTGAATAATGATACCTACAGCTTTACAAAGTCTCCAAATGTTAGATCCTTGACTATCCCAATTGCAATTATCAGGACAAGATAATCTAGAGCCAGTTTGAATTTTCTTTAGGATGCTTTTCCACCAAGATGATTTTCCAGAGACCAAATTCCATGTCAATTTAGAACCCATTTCTAAGATCATTAGAGAGGGATCATTTATTCCAATCCCTCCATGACCTTTCGGAGCTTTGACTATGTTCCATTACTAGATGAAATTTCTTCTGGTTAGTTTTTCCTCCTTGCCACAAGAAATTTGTTATACATATATCTAAGTTTTGCATTATTCCTTTTGGAGCTAAAGAGATGAGCACTGAAGAGGAAGGGAGGAAAGCAAAAACCTGTTTAAGACCACTTTCCATGCAGGATTTAGCCACCTTATCCTCCAACTAATAATTTTTCTTTTTAACTTTTGAAGGATTACTTCCCATTCTCTGTTATTAATTCTTTTTTGGACCATTGGGATACCGATATACTTAAGGGACTCCTAGTTGGAGCTGCTAGTAAATCCAAATTCTCTCACTATACCTGGCATAAGCTGAAGGGGAACGTTCCAACCATAAATTTTACACTTCCCCTTGGTAATCTCTCCTTCGGATGCTTGCGTAAATTGATCTAAAGACTTCCTAAATCTACTAGAATTGGTAATTGAAGCTCCTCCTAGCATCACTATATCATATCCAAATTGGGCATTGTTTACAACCTTTATCCCCCTTGCAATATGTATTCCATGCAACCTACCTTCATCCATTTCTTTAAGAAGCTTCCTTCCAAGCGTTATAGCCATTAAAATGTATCAAAAAGGGCAGATAGGACATCCATGTCCGAGGCCTGTTATGGCAAAAAAAAAAATTAATGGTTTACCATTTATTAATAGAGCAATCCAAGGCCAACTAATACATGCTTTAATGCACTTTATAAAAAAAAGGTGAGAATCCAAACCTGCAAAGAACTTCGAAGAGAAAATTGTGATGCACTCTATCGAAAGCATTGACCATATCTAATTTGATAGTAATCCCCTGCTCTTTCCTAGTCACATCCAAAATGATTGCTTCTTGAATCAACACTATATTATCCACAATATAATGTTTTTCAACAAAACCCCCCTGAATTTCCAAAATTAATCAAGGAAGGATAGGTTCTAAACAATTGGCTAAAACTTCCATCAAAATTCTATAGAATGAATTGCAAAGAGAAATCAGATGAAAATGAGCAAGAGTCATTGGTTGAGCTTCTTTTGGATCAAAGCCAAAAAAGAAGAATTTGTTTCTCCAAATTTTATCATGTTGTTTTCCAGCTCAACATTTTATGTAGGTCAACCTTGATGGTGCTCCAACAAGTTTTGTAAAAGTAACTAGTAAATCTATCTGATCCTAAAGACTTGTCCACACCTAGATGACTGACTACTCAATAATCTTCAACTTATGTAATGTACGCATTCAACATATTATTTTCAGCGTTAGAGACCAAATTCAGAACATTTTCGAGCAAATCATCTTTAAAAGGAGAGTACTCATCCCCCTACTATATGTAAAGATTTTAAAATTTTCTAAAAGCCTCTTATTTAATATCGAGGAGACTAGAGACACTCTTCCCATCCTTAATATGTATTTCATGTATTAAATTATTATGCAACCTAACTTTTGCGTGATGGTGAAAAAACTTGGTATTTTTATCTATGGATTCCAATCTTAAAGCTCATGATTTTAATCATTGATTTCCTTCTTCATGATGAAAATCCTCCTCCAACTTCAAATTGATTTGTTGTTCTATATGGAGAATCTATAAGGTGACTTCTCCATACTCCATCTTCTCCTAAATAATGCCTAGTTCTCGCTGCAAAAGTCTTCTTTCTTTTTTTGGGTGGGAGGGGGGGGGTCGTACTTCTTTTTAACCCACTGCTTTAAAGTAGCCTTCACTGCTCAGAGCTTTGATTCCGAAATACATGAGGGGGGTCCCTTCACAAACATATTCCATGTGCTCTCAATAAGCGTATAAACTTCTTTAAGCTCTAGCCACGACAAATTAAATCGGAAGGGAGTAAGGACTTTATTTTTCAATTCTTCTACAGCTAAAAAAATTGGTCTATGATCTAACACAACATTAGGAAGAATTTGGAGTTGAAAAGTAAATCTCAGTAGTAGCATAGAACTACTAACAAGAAATCTATCTAGGCGAGAGGCTATATGACCCAGACCAATTCTCTTATTAGTCCATGTAAAAACTCTTTTCTTAGGCCTTATATCAACCAAATCTAAGTCCCTAATTAGATCTTCTAAATCCTCTCAAAAGAGATCACACATTAATTATAATATAATATAATTATATAATCATTATAATATTAATTACTATTGCTATTATATATTATATACGAGTCATATATTACCTAAAATATAGATGGGTATATTAGTTATGGTATATAGTAATATTTTAATATAATAGTTATGGTATAATATTATTATATATTAGTTATAATATTAATTTTGTGTTTACTATTATATATCATATATCGGTCATGTATTACATAAAATATGAATGGATATATTAGTTAAGATATTAGTTATTATTATATTTTAATTATATATTATATATGATATTAGTTAAAATTTATGGGACCAACTTTTCAAATGTGTATAGTAATATTATAATATATTAAATATAATATAATATTATCATATATTAGTTAAAATATTAATTACTGCAACTATTATTATTATAGCATATATTACCTAAAATATTGGTGGTATATTAATTATGATATTAGTTACTATTATATATTAATTATGATATTAATTACTAGTCTATATTAATTATGTCCTCAACGCATGATATATATAAATCACTAATATGCACTGTATATAGGCTTATATTTTTATTTCTTAAAAGTTCAGCTTAAATTAAAAATAAAAAATTAAACTTTAATTTCTTATTGTATAATGTTTTAAAATTTTATTCATCAACCAAGACATGATGCAAGCCTCAAGAATCTTTTCACAAGCATGGTCGACATGCGTGTGTCATGCCCAATATGTGGTTATTTATTTATTGTCCAACTACCTAACAACTATTGATTTGGTGGTGCAAATCTTCTCCCAAATTTATTTACTGTATGATCCTTGGTTTGTGTGACTCCTGAAATAGTCTCTTGGTACAGAACCCTTCAATGGATGGACAAAACATTTGCCTTTGAATTGTAACTTAGAACTTAGAGTGGGGGACAATCTAACAAGAAAGCATACGTCTAACCATTATATTGTGTACCAAGAAACCAGGTTTTGTTATGCTATGATGCTTTGGAATTTGGTGCAAAGACAAGATTTTAATCAGAAAATTCGTCAAGTTTTATGCATTTTGACGATGGATTCTTGTAATTATGGATTCTTGTAATTGGATAATGAGATTGACAATTTGAGTGGGTATTTGAATTGGAATTTGACAACACTATAGGAAAAAATTTGTAACCCGACCCAGTTTCAATTTTAGTCCACTGCATATGGTTTATTGTCCAAACCTCAGTATGCATGTTTATAAAAAATAAAATATAATTATCTTAAACTTGAAACACATGATATAATTCCAACTTTTGCAAACTCGGAATTTTTTTTTAGCAGCTTAACTTTTCAATATCAGAATAATGTTTCAGCCACACACACAATAAAAATGACTCAATATTTTTGACTAAAATGGTCCAAGAGAAAACCCTGAAGGGAAAACCTATAAGGGAGAGAATTTTAGTATTTCTTCAGGAAAAGTTCAAATTAATGCCAATAGTATTTATCTCCCTTCTCGAAAGTTGTGCTAATACCTCACTGACAAAACTGCTACATTAATTTCCTCGGATAATGTGTTGTATAGCCTCACACGTGCGAATGTACGACCTCGATTTCTATGTTGTACGGGATGAATGTTTTTTGCCTCCAAAACTGTGCTTAGCTTCTCGAAATCCGTGTTGTATGGACATAACAAAATGTTGTACCTTTTCTTTGAAAGTCGTGTCAACCTATCTCAATTTTTGTGTTGTTGTATAGACAGATACAGTATGGTCTTCTCTAATTTTGTGCATGTTATACAGTACTTCTTGTACGGTCTTGTTGTATGGATTTGCATTGGGAAACGTGCCAAAAACCTACTCTTCCCCCTTCTTGGAATTTGTGCAAGGGTTTTACTCTCTCTTCTCTCTTGCTCTTCTTCTCTCCAAAAACTCTCTCTTTGGAATGTGAACAATGAATTCTCTCATGTCGTTCCCTAGCCTTTTTGTTTGAGTAACCACCTTTTGAAAATCAAAGGAAAATATTAAAACATAACTAGATGAGATCTAGGGCCAAAATCAAATCTCACTTTTTCTCATTAAAAAGCATGTACTTACTTTTTAAATAATAATGATACATTTAATGCACACCCACTTTTAATTCTCATTAAAGTTTATTATAATTTATATAACTCAACTTTATTTTATAAAGTGACTTTATAATCATAAAGTCAATCTCACTTTATAAAAATTCTAGGGACCATATTTAAAGTGTCCTTGTCTACCCCAAGGCACAAATAAATGGAAAAACACTTCCTGGCTAAAATTTCAACACTCCCTCTTATGGGGAAAAGTGTTCATCACCACCCCCATCTTATCTCTGAAATGAATATGCTTCCCTCTTCCCAAAGACTTTGTAAGAATGTTTGCTACCTTATCAGCAATAGAAATGTATTGCAACTCCACAACTCCTCTCTGAACATATACCATAATGAAGTTATATATGATCTCAATATTCTTTGACCTATCATGAAATATCGGATTCTCAGAGTTCCTAATGCAATTCTGATTATCACAATGAATAATAGTAGGCCTCAACTCCTGACCAAATAAGTATACCATCAACTTGTGAATCCATAATGCCTTGCGACTAGCCTGAATAGCTTCCATATATTTAGCCTCTACAGAACTCAAAGAAACAGACTTTTGCTTCCCACCAAACCACAACACAACTGTCAAGCCCAAACTCAAACAAAAAATGAAAGTGTTCTTCTGGTCCGAATCACTACCTGCCCAGTATAAATATGTAAAACTAACCAATCCCACTCCATCTAGCCTCGTATAGTCCAAACCATACTCTATTTTCCTAGCAAGGTATCTCAAAATTTGTTTTGCGGTTGTCCAGTGCACTCTCCTAGGCTCCACCAAGAACTGACTGAGAGTGCTCACCGCAAAACTCATATATGGTCTGGTGTTGACAAGATAAATCAACGAACCAATAAGCTGACGATACAAGGTAGGATCCACCAACTCTCCCTCATAAGCATGAAGCTTCTTCCAGTTTCTTATCATGGGTGTGGACATGGGCCTGCACTCCTCCATATGAAATCTCTTCAGAAAATCTGCAGAATATTTTCCTGTCACCGGGAAAACATGTCCATCCTCCTATCACACCTCCATGACCAAGTAGTATTGCATCAACCAAAGTTCTGTCATCCCAAACTATGAAGCAAGATATTTCTTGCATGCTTCAATCAAGTGCTCTCCTCATGCGATGGAAAAATCATCAACATATAGCAAAAGAATGAGTGGATCACCTCCAACCACAATCAATTATAGGTTGGGTTCTAAAACCAAATCGAAAGCAAATACAAATCAATCCTCAACTACCAAGCTCGAGGGGCTTGTTTTAGACCATACAAGGCCTTTTTCAGCCTTCACACTTGAGACTCCCTCTCATGAATCTCAAATCCCTGTGATTTTTCCATATATACCTCCTCATGTAGAAGACTGTTGAGAAAAGTGGTCTTCACATCCATCTAATGAATCCTTCAACCCATCTCTACAACAATGGAGATCACTACTCTGATCGAAGAAAATATAGAAACCAATGCAAAGGTCTCATCATAATCAACTCCCTCTACCTGAGAGAACCCACGCGCTACAAACCAAGATTTGTACTTTTCAATGCTTCCATTTGCATCATGCTTGATTTTATAGAGCTACTTGGAAGTCATAACTGATTTCCCCTCCGGTCTTGGAACAACCTCCCACACACCATTCTTCATGATGGAATTGTACACTTCCATCGTGGCATCTCTCCAAACCTAATGTGTGTATCCTCCTCATAAGTAGTAGGCTCGAAATCATGCAAGATGGTCACCACCGCCATGTAACTGGAAAATCTCTCTAGTGCCCTGCTCTCTCTAACCTCCCTCCTAGATGTCCCCACAGACTCCTCAGCTTCATTCACAAGGTCCTTAAGCCAACTTGGATTTCTCTTCTTGGAAGTAGCTTCTTCTGGTAGACCCTCCTTTTCATCCTCATCTGACGATTGTCTCCCTGAATAAGTACATGTGGTCTTAGATCTATACCTGGTGAACCTTCACATAAACCTAAACCATGTGATCCTGAATCATGTGAAGGTGACACCTGTGAACCTATAATCTATTATCATGTCCCTGTACCAGTAGTCATTGTAGAATGTGTCCCCGAAATTGATGAACCTGTAACATGTGACCCAGTCGCCCCAGAGACCTATGACCATATGCCCTGACTTGCTAAACTTTGTGATGTTGTCTCCTGTGGAGTAGTAACCTACTATTGCTCCTCCTCTGATTCTTGAGAATTTCTAAGGGCCCTCTCCTCCTCAAATATCACATCCCTCTTCACCACATATTTTCTCTATACAAGAAGGTATATGCAAAAGGCCTTTGAAGTCTCATCATATCCAACAAAAATACCCCTCTCTCTAGTAGCCTCCAACTTTGTCCTCTTCTCAAAAGGGACATGGAAATATGTAGGGCATCCAAAAATGCGAAAGTTTCCTATCTCGGGATTCTTCCTGGTGAACGTCTCCTCGATAATTTTGGACCCCAAGGCATGATGTAGACTCATGTTCTAAAAAAAACAGTTGTGCTACAGGCCTCAAGCCATAGGAATAAAGGAAGACTCCGGTCATGCAGGATGGCTCTAGCTACACCCATTATTGCACAGTTATTTCTTTCAGCCACTCCATTATGTTGTGGAGTGTAAGGAACTGTCAACTTCCTCCTAATGCCCTCCTATCTACAAAAATCATCAAATTCATTGGAGCTATACTCACCCCCATTATCCAATCTGAGCATATTGATCTTCTTTCATGTCTGGTTCTCCACAAGAGCTTTGAACTCTTGGAGCCAAATCAATACTCCCTCTGATTTCTTGCTTCTCGGAAAGTAGATCCAAGTATTCCTAGAATAATCGTCAATGAGTGTGATGTAGTACTCAAAATTTTCCAAATAAGCAGATGACATGGGAACATACAAGTCTGAATGAATGAAATCAACCAATCGCTTTGATCTGGTGTCACTGCTCGAAAAATCAGCCTTGTTATACTTTCCCAAAGCACACCCTCTGTATACACCACTCTGCTCTGGGTTGAAATCTGGAAAACCTATAGTCATGTCTCTCAACATCCTCAAAGTTGAATGATGAAGGTGGGACATCCTCCTGTACCATAACTCACACAACTCACTACTGATCTATGTGTGTGCTAATACATGATGTGGTTGGAAGAGAAGCTTGTACAATTTCCTCCATCTAAATCCAATCGCATATGAAGAAACTGGTCCCTCTGCATTTGGAAAGATATACACTTTCCCATATAGGACATATACCCCAAGGTCTCTGTCCTCAATCATGGAAACTGAAACAATATTCTTCTTCATCCCAAGGATGTACAAGACATCCCTCAGTAACATGGGATCCATGGACTCCCTATCAAAGTGGATTGTCCCACTCCCAACTGCTCTCAACACTGTATCATCACCCAACACTACCTCCAACTCCAAGATTGTCTCTGAAATCTCAGTGAACATGTCTCAAACACCTATAATTTGAATTGAAGCTCCACTATCAATCTACCATGTGGAGGGAGTAGTGGAAGCACTCAGTAAATTCCCAACGATCATAAAATGCTTAGTCTAGTCCTCCATATCCCTACCGGTGATGGATGATGCTCTCTCTCTCTCTACAACCACCATCAAAGAGAGAAAACTCTCGCTCAAATCTAGCACCATATTCATCAATATTTGCTTACATTGTTGTCTATTATTTCTTTTGCATCTTGTTTGGGGATTGTCCAACATAATTCCCAAACTTCTAGCAAGCAAATCATTTCACTTTTATCATGTCCTTCTCTCTGTCTTGCTGCTTGGTTGCCCCCATTGAACCCTTCTTGAACTTCTTTTCTTACCCTTTGCTGCTATCGCCACATTCTCCGCATCTCCCTTGATGTGAGATGTACTCCCCTGTACATACCCTCTTTGGTTCTTCTCCTGGATGAATTCATCCCAAAGATGATCCCATGAAGGCATGTGCTCACGAGAAACCACTGACTCCATGAATATAGCCAATGGATTCATCACACCATTCAAGGTTGTGCGTACCAACTCGAAACTATGTATCACCTCCTCAACATCTCCAAGCTCATCGCAAACCTGTGTGGTCATGGTGAGGTAAGTATTCATGTTCTCACCCTTGTTCATTTTAATACTCTTGAACTTCTCCCTTAACACCATTTTTTGTTTTTCATTGGAACTCTCGTAAAGGTTAGTCAAAGCAGTCCACCCTTGATGAGCATAGTCTTTACCTGATAGATGTGGAATCACATGGTCTTTTATTGCATCAATAAGGATTCGTTTAGCCTTTATGTCCTTCTTTTCAAATATGGATTTATTTGTTGCATCCAGAGGAACTGTCACTGGATTGGTTTTAGTACTGTTTACTATCTCTCATAGTTCACTATCATGTGGTATCAACACTATTCTAGCCTTCTGTGGGCTAAAATTTACTACCCCGTCCAGTCTATATTATATCATAAGATCGGTAGTCATAATCACAAATTAGTGCAAGAACCTATTTCTTCTCAAAACCTTGGTTTCCCTTATCTCTCCAAGTCTATAATCTATTTCTAAGTTTTATTTTCAGCCTTCACTTCTGCTCTAATACCATGAAAATTTTGTAACCCCAACCCGGTTTCAATTTCAGTTCATTGCATATGGTTTAATGCCTAAACCCCAGTATGCATGTTCA
The DNA here is from genome assembly GCA_001517045.1 of Pseudotsuga menziesii. Lineage (NCBI taxonomy): Eukaryota > Viridiplantae > Streptophyta > Pinopsida > Pinales > Pinaceae > Pseudotsuga > Pseudotsuga menziesii. The sequence goes on from LPNX010259033.1 coordinate 61,519, forward strand.
TAAAAAATAAAAAGAATTTAACTTGAAACTTGAAACATATGAGATAATTTCAACTTTTGCAAAGTCAGATTTTTTTTTTAACAGCCTAACTTTTCAATCTCTGAAAAATATTTCAGCCACACAATAAAAATGACTCAGTATTTTTGACCAAAATGGTCTAGGATAAAACCCCGAAGGTAAAACCTGTAAGAGAGGTAATTTTAGTATTTCTTCAGGAAAAGTACAAATTAATAACAACAGTACTTATCTCCCTTCTCAAAATTCGTGCCAATATCTCACTAACAAAATTGTTGCATTAATTTCCTTGGAAAACGTGATGTACGACCTCACATGTGCAACTATACAGACTGTTGTACAGCCTCGATTTCTGTGTTGTACTGCTTATTGTTTTTTGCCTCAAAAACCGTGCCCAACTTCTCGAAATTCATGTTGTACAAACATCATTAAATGTTGTACTTTTTCCTTGAAAATTGTGCCAACCTGTCTCAGTTTTGGTGTTGTTGTACAGACATGTACTGTACAACCTTCTCGAATTTTGTGCATGTTGTATGGTACTTCCTGTACAGTCTTGTTGTATGAATTTTCCTTGGGAAACATTCCAAAAACCTATTCTTCCTCCTTGGAATTTGTGCACGGGTTTTATTGTCTCTTCTCTCTTTCTCTTCTTCTCTCCAAAATCTCTATTTGGAATGTGAACAATGAATTCTCTCATGTCTTTCCCTAGCCCTTTTGTTTCGGTGCCCAAGTAGTATCTACATGGATTTTCCCTTGATATTTGCACAGTTGTCAAAACAACGAGATATCAATGACCCGTGACACATTAAAGACTCATGAAATCTCCATCACATCCAAAAATTTGAATTTAGCTCCTTATGTACTTGGGCCCAATGAATAGCCCCCATTGTGTACATTGAAGCTAGTTCATGAGGTGATGGAGTTCACACTTGGATCTAGTTGTTTCTTAGACACCTCTTGGCCTATAAAAGGAAGCCATGGACATGCATCTTGTAAGAATAAATTAGAGCAATGTTATGTCATTGGAATTGTGATAGAGATCCCTTATAGCTCACATTTTCCCTCTTGTTAGCGGCTTCCAAGCTCCCTTGCCACCCTCCTCCAAGGGGCAAGTGCTCTTCTCATTTGTTCTTGAAGTTACTTGACATCTAGCGTGGAAAAAATAGACCTCCCTAAGAGGGATTGTTTTCCTCCATTTGGAGCTCGCATCTCCTAGGTGTTGTACATGCTTGACCATTGGGAAATACAAAAGTGGTTTGGAATCTATTGATTGTTGGAGCTTGCATTCCTACCCCATATTCTTTGTTATACTTTTCTTTATTTTTTTGTTTTAGTTTTATTTTACTAACAACCACTTGCGGGATCACTTGGAGCACTCACGCTCCCTATATGGGCACCTAATACCGAATCATTGTTGCAGCCTACAACGCTTTTCCCCTCACCAAGTGGGTAGGATTCACCCTTGTGCAATCTTTTTCACAACACAATGTGCCACAGCATACCTACTTTTGGTGTTTGAGGCTGTCGAGCCTCGATGGAAGACCAATAATTAGCTGCAGTATTATGTCAGGCTTAATTCAGCCAAATCTATGGCTGAAAGTATCAAGGGTAAGTTATCATGGTTTATACTAAAGTAATTTTTTAGGAACTTGTCCAATTTGTCTTTGGGCATATGTCATTACTCGAACTTCAAGTGGCCCTTGCTCTTAGATCATTTTATGGCGCTATTAAATCAAAGATGTGTTCACTAAGTCATGCATAGGATTTGAATGTCTATCAAAACATTTAGGGTTTGCAATCATTCTACAGGATTTGAGCGCTTGTCAATAGGGTGTCTTTATGATCAGTATTAGTTTTACAAGATTCAAATTTATAACTATCCCACCTATTCCATTTCATAGTCTTAGTATGGGCATGTGGGGGTTTGAACTCAAGCATTTCATTTGCAGCTTTTCGATGTATATAGAAATCGAGCTATTTTGCATTGTCTGCCACTCGAAATGTGTAGGTCTTGTGTGCTCCCTTGCTAGATGATATGTCTTAAAGTTGTATATGTTCGACTGCAGAGTCAACGTGGTGAATGCCATTATAGCCCCAGGATTCATTTAGCAAAATGAATGGGTATTTCAAGTCTTATTAAGAGAGGCTTGTTCGTATTGATTGTTCTCATTGCATGGGCATTGGTTTTTGTGGGTACGGTGTGGATTGTTGTTACAATCATCCCACCAACATGAAGCAACAAGTATAAATTATTCGTTATATTTCATAGTTTCCTATGCCTTAAACTTCTTTCGATGGTAGATTTTAAACATGTGTGCATTGTCTGTTTGAAGATCTCGATGATTGGGTATAGCTATCTATGTTTTCTACCAACTTTCAATACTTATTAAAATTGTAATGGCGTTATTCTGAAGTAACTGAAGAGGGGATGGGATTTTCCCTTATTTTTATGCCAAATTTAAAATAAGGGATGTAACTTTCCATTTTTTAATCCAAATTATAAATAACTAGCAATGTTATATTATATACCATGAAGTATCCATTAGTTAGGTGAATTTTGGGAAACTGCTATTAAGTATTTATAGGATTCTTGTCTCAGTCTCGTGCCATTAGTTTTACCTGGATTCACCAAAATTCAGTTGGAAATCGATTTTTATACTTAGCCAGGATGCTCGAAGCAAAGGTGAACTTCCTAAAAGAGTGGGGTACATTGCATGTCAGGTATGAATCATGATCCTAACTAACAGCATCCTTTGCACTGTGACAACAAATCCTAGGTATAATTTATTAAGTTTGGCTTCGACATTGTGGTTTTTTTTTAATTTTAGCATGCGTATTGAACTTCACCCTCACTCTTTATAGCTCCAGGCTAAGGGATGCTAACAACAATGGAGTAGGAGCGTGGTTTGAACCAAATTAATGTTTTACTTTTGGGTTAAAGAAAAAGCAAATAGGTTGATTACCCATAGATTATGAACACTCTCCTTTTTCAAGGGAAGTCAAATGAAGAGATGAAACATTGTTACATGATTTTTCACAAAATTTATGGTGTTATTAATTTATTTATTTATAAATAAAAACTAATTCAAAACACATATACAAATCAACTAAGACCAAATTGAATGAAAAAGGAGAACTTGAAAAGCACAAGGCAATGTTGGTTGCCAAAGGTTATGCACAGAAGTATGGTATAGATTATGGTGAAACATTTGCTCCTATAGCAAGGATGGATACCATCATAGCTGTACTTGCCATTGCAGCACAAAATCAATGGCATGTGTATCAAATGGATGTGAAATATGCCTTTCTTCATGGCATTCTTGAAGAAGAAGTTTATGTAGACCAGCCACCTAGTTATACTGTCAAGGGTCAGGAAGACAAAGTGTATAAGCTGAAAAAGGCCTTGTATGGTCTAAAACAAACTCCACGAGCTTGGTACAGTAGGATTGACTTCTACCTCATCAACAATGGTTTCAACAGAAGCAGCAATGAGCCCACTCTGTTTAACAGAGCAATTAAAGCATTAAACATTTTCAAAAACATTAATCAACAAACACAAAATTAAAAAGATAAATATATAAACGGTAAAAAAAACAAGATTCACAAAGCCACAATATGTGGGAAAAAAAGTCGTTCAAACAATCCCTTATTTTCATGTCTTTTTCACAAAGAACCGTATATGTCTTCTCTATTAAGCCAAAGAAAAGGAAAATGTGTGATCATTTGCTTTTTAGTTTTGATTAAATTTTTAATTAAGGGCTTATTTTTATTGGGTGTGTGGATTATAAATCTTTTAAAATAGCAAGAAAGAAGGAAAAGAGTGTGAGATATTATGATTTTTATTTTTTTGTGGCATCTCGTGGAAAGTTTCCAATATGTGAGAGTCTATAAAAAGAAAAATTATATTGAGCAATATCTCCATGTTTTTTCTCACATCATTCAAAACAAAAAACACACTGATCACCATGGCAATAAGGATTTCGGATAGAGAACACATAGAATCTGAGAAAGAACATTTACATAATGTTTTCCTAAGTAAAGGGTATGACTCAACTCAAATCAAGAGAGCTTTTGCCAAAGCTGAAAAACCCAAAGATTACCAAAAGGAAAAGAAGGTGGGGGAACACAAGGCTTTCCTTCCATACATACAAGGAGTAACAGACAAAATAGCAAAACACTTGAAGAAGAAAAGCATTGACTATGTGTTCTCGCCCCTGAATAACATCAAAAAGCTCTAGAGATCGGTAAACGACCCCATAGATCCAAACCTAAAAAGGGGGGTTTATATGATTTTGTGTGAATGCGGGAAATCCTATATCGGTGAAGCAGGGAGATCCAATCAGACCAGGGTTAAAGAACATTGCGTTGACATCCGTCTAGATAGAACTCATAAATCTGCATTGGCAGAGCACTGGCACAAAACACCCGATTAGAATAGAAGACATGAAAGGTCTTGCTCATGTGGATAATTGGTTCATAAGAATAATTATGGAGGCAATTGAAATCGTGAAAAACCCCAATTGCCTAAAGAGAGATGATGACTTGCCATCAACATATCGTGGCTTCCAAACCTCACTAAATTAGATCCAACGAATAAGCACTAAAATAAAAATTAATAAACATGAGGATATTAATTAATTAATAATCCAAATTAATAAACTTAGACCTATAAATTAAGTTCATTGTTTAAACATAAAAAATAGAAATTGTTAATAAAACATAAAAATTAAAATTAATAGACATAAGATAATAAAAACAAGTGAAATAGCAGCAAGGCTGCTTATACCTGCCTCTTAGAAATATTTTATTGTGATATTGTATATAGTTTAAAGCTAAAAGTTAAAGAAATTATGAAACATTCAAACTTGAAACAATGTATTAGTTGTTGCCATGGTACTTATATTTCTATGTGAGATTACTTGTTGTTTATAGGTTGTTGCATTACTTGTTACTTCTTGTAATTGTCATTGTTTATATTTCTATGTGTATATCAATTAATTAGTTATTAAGCAAGTCCTTGAAATTAAAGATCCAAAATGAGTTTACTTGTCTTTGTGAATAGGAGAGCTTTTGTCACTACCAATAGTTGAGATAAGCAACATAGATGCCTAGTACTTGGCTCTTAAAAATAGTTTAATAAATGTTACTTAAGAAATGGATATTGAATAACATTAACAATGTTGAATGCCTAATAAATACTTAACAATATAGATATTAAAAATGTAACAACAATTGGAGATTTTGAAAAATCTGAATTCCAATGTAATCACCAACTATTACAATGAAACTTTCAAGAAGATAATTCTTTAAAAATATCGAATGTGTGGCATTGTTGTATATAAATAAATGCTAATCTAATAAAAAATAATAATAAAAGGAAATATTTACAAGCGTTTATAAAAATAATGTTATAGACATTGAAAAAGAAAAGATATCTGATTATATAAAATTAAAACAATAATAAGAAAAATATGATTTTTAGTGAAAATAAAAAATAAACTAAATGATATTAGGGATTTTTTTTTAAATTTTAATATTTTTTGAAATCAACCCTTTAATCACATAAATAAACAATTAATTGAGTATATTAAATTTAATATCAAACAACTATGTAATATATATAAAGAATTAATAAAAAATAAAATACATTTAATTAAAACACAATTAAAACATTTATGCATACAAAATGTATCTTTTGCCATATGTAATTAAAAACGTGATTAACTACAATAAAATAGAAATTCTTTTATAAATATTTTATTAAATAATTTTAGTTATTATTAAATAATGTTATCTTTTGTAATATGTAATTAAAAATTTGA
>LPNX010259046.1:0-88480 GCA_001517045.1 Pseudotsuga menziesii
ATTACACATAGCTTCCCTTGACCCTTCCCCACCCCTATACAATATTAGCCACAGTTTCCCTTAACCCTTCCCCACCCCTATTAAATATTAGCCATAGTTTTGCTTGATCCTTCCCCACCCCTTCTAAAACATTAACCAAAGTCTTTTCTACCCCCTCTGAATTATTAAAAAATATTTTTTATGTTTTCAATAACACGTGCGCGTTTTGGTTCACTATAACGCTAGCGCGTTTTTGTTCACTATAACATGAGCGCGTTTCAAAATTCTATGAGCGGGAATATTTTTTTGAATTCAAATAAAACGCGCCATGTTTTTTAGAGTCAAAACCAATCCGAATCACTTGGTCACATGTCAACCTTAATCCTATGTGTATGGTTTGGTGTTTGCTTTGGTAATACTAAACCTGTGCTATGGTAATCATGAACCAAAGCTAATTGGGTGTTTCTTCCAGTTTCTGAAGAAACCTGTGTTTAACCACTCTTTACAGTATGCTACACACAATCATTTTTGACGAAATCTCAAACACAAATATGGTTTTTTTTACAGATTCCAAATATGTAACTTTTATTTAAATTTATTAATTTTTCATATTTTTCTTCAAATTCTTTTCTCTCCTACCTCCTTAACTCGTGAAACACACTGTTAGTGTTTCTTATATAACTTTTTCAATTCTTGATCACTTCAAACAAAAATTGTATGGTGCACAAGTAGACACTAACCTCTACGTTCTATCAAAACCTCATTTCATGATTTTTGCATTAAGACCTTCAAAAGCTACACCCACAAAACACGTACCATTTTCGAGGTTTTCTCACTTAGACAATTATAAAAATATTATAAAATTACTAATTTAATTTTCGAAAAATAATGCCGCACTAGTGCTATGGGTTCTCTACATGGATGTCAATTTTTGTAGCTTGATTCGATCATTTAGGCCCTCAAAGGATGCACCCACAAAAACATATACCTTATAATCTCCTTGAAAAATAAAAAGTGCCTGTTAGGAAAAATGAAATTTGACATAGCTATGAAAATTTTAGATACATAAAAGTTATATATTCGGAAAGGTGATTCAATTTCCTACATTTCATGTTTTTTACTCAATGCAAGATATTTTGCATAAGTATCTCAAAAAATCCAAGTAAGTTGAGGGATGCCTAATTTTTCAGGTTTCTATTGCATCTAACGCGCCAAAAAGGTCCCTCATCTTCTTGCACAGGCCCATATATATATATATATATAAGCCAAGGGTGCAAGCCCACGATGACCTCCATTGCTGTAGTTAGACTGTTAAAAAGGGACTCTGTGTATTTTAGATGGTTTAAGGTCGTGGCCGTGCTTGCAACATTAGACAGAGACCTAGGTCTTGCGACTAACCATGTGTTCCCTCAAGGTAGACTCGTGTTTTTGAAATAAATACAAGAGAATGATGGAACTTACTCAGTCAATATATTAGTGTCTGGTAGAGTGTGAAATTCCCCCATGGGCCTGAATGGGCAAACCCAAGCATGGAAACATAACAAGGTGTATTTTTTTATTATTATAAAAAAATAGAAATAAAATCTAATAATGTGAATTATTGTGTTTATTAAAATAACTATAATGACTCATCTTGATAGATGTGGCCATCACATCACAATGAATGAATATAACTATATCACTATATAGAACTTTTATTTAGATATAATAATTTTTTAAATATATATATATATAAAGTTTAACATATTATAATATTTTTTATTTAAATTTATTCAATAAAATTTTTAAACTAAAATTTTTCAAATATTAATTTTGATATTCACTTAATTTTTTTTTCACATTTCATAACCTAACATATTAATGGAAGTAATTTTTTTTTAATATTTCTAACAAAATATTTCTTAATTTATTCAAACAAATATGATGATTAATAATTTAATAAGTTGACATTATATTATAGATTTATCAAAGTTTAATAATTTATTTAGCCCTTTAAGAAATTATATTTTATTTTGGTAAAATTTTGTTGGTAAAAAAATGCAAATTTTATAAAATCTCTATACAATTTTGATTTTTCTAAATGACAAGGACATTTTCTTCTGACTTCTTATTTATTATAAAACTATTTTCATGTCAACTTTAACTTTAACTTTGACCTATATAAGTATTATATGAAAACATTTCTAAATTATAAGTTTAAATTTGGATTATAAATAACTATTAAATTATAACATTTTAAAATTTTAAAATTAAACTTAAGCATGTAAAACTATTAAATTAAAACATTTTTAAATGATTAGATTAAACCATTTTATAAGACTAAACAGCTTTGTTCTTAATTTCACTAATTAACTTATGCATGTTTCACATAAACATTTAAAAAATTAAAAAAACAAAAACAACACTATAATATAACCTAACTTTTTAATTAAAAATCCTAAAAAAACTGCAACCACATGGCTAGGATATGATACTTGATTGGAACGACAAACACTTTAATATTTGATTTCGACTTCAACTTATACAAATTGATAAGATCGCATATACAATCAACAAGTTCAATATCAATGCCATATAGCATTTTCTACCGACCTTTGGTTCTTCCAAAATAACTTGGCACAAACATCCAAAGACACACAACTATAGCGCATATCCATTAAAGGATTACACAACCTTTACGGAATTCCAACGGTTTTGAAGATTGGCGCAGTCGAAAATTTAATTAGTAGGATAGTGATTGAGATAGGATGTTTATTTACCACGACTTTCCGTAGAAAATTTTAACATTTAGGTTAGTGATTAAGATGGGATGTTTAGAGATTTATATATAACATTAGAGACGATTGGTTTATTGAAAAGTTTTAACACCAAGGTTAATAATGATTGGATGTTTAGAGATTTATATATAACAGTAGAGAAGATTGGTTTGTTGAAAAGTTTTAATACCAAGGTCAAGGTTAAGATTAGATGTTTAAATATTCATATTCAAGTTCTACATCAACATGTGTTAGTAAAATTATTTTTTATGTGTTTATTTTATTTAAAAAAAATATTAATATGTATGAACAGAAATCCATTATATATTAATGATTTTAAATTTATATATTTGCAACATTAAGTAAAGATCCATTTGGTCGCCATACCGTAAAATGTAGCTAACAAATGTAGCATGTTTGCAGTCACATTTGGGTTAACTAACAATTGTTTCAAAAGGTGCAATAAAAGGCTGAAGAAAAATTGAATATATACATATATTGAATTGAAGAATAATATCTCATCCTAGAATAAGTGCACAATGGATGAACCAATCGAAGAAAAACGCTTCTCGCTTGAAAACCAATATCTAACTAAATTACAAACCAACCTAGAAGTGTTTTTACAATGTTTCTTCATGTTTGAATATAGATGATTATCATACATTAAGTCATAAATATTGGTAATATATATTTACAATTATATTTGTGGACAATGTTCTCTTAGTTTGTAAGAATGTAGAGAAATGAACCAAACCTAACCAAATGAATAGATAAATGTTCTTGTATATTTATATTGAAAAGTTAGAGAAAACAAAATGTTAAATTTCAACATGTTCACACTTCACACTGAATGGTAATTTACGTGATGTGCAAATGAAGTTGTTATCTATGCTACTTGGTAATAGATTTTTTTCTCATTCAGACAGATTGAGCAATATATGAGTTTTGACTACTCTATTTTTATGTAGCCAATATTTTTTTCCACTTTTGAGCAAAGTCTTTTGATATGCTAGTAAGTAGTTGTGACTTTTGAGGGTAGCTTCTTTTTCAAGACATTTGGGTCTTTAGTTTTTTTGGGATGTTTTAGTCTAGATGAGATAGCTAGCTGAAGGTGGAATCTTTTTGGAAAATTGTAATTATGTATGACACAACTTTTTATAATATAAAGTTGTCTTTTTAGCTTTGAAAAAAATAAACATTAAAATTCAACACCTTTGATACATTACAATGCTTTATAAATATTACATGGTAAAATTACTTTAAAAATGTAAGAACAATTGATTTTGTATATTGATATTGAAAATGTACATTATCCTCAACCCGTTCTAAAGACTAAAAACTTTCTAAATAATACATGGTAGACTTACTTAAAAATTGTAAGTCTAAATGATTTGATTTTGAACCCTACATAGAAATAGAGTATTTGATTTTAAATTCCCTAATATTTGGAATATCTCGAATTTTGGACCTAACACTTATAGGCATTAGTCTATTGATTATAATGTTATCTTCATGTTTTATTTTCATATATTGGGTCGAAGGCCCCACTGCATATGAACATGATGATTTGTTTTATATATTGGGCGTAAGCCAAGTGTTGATGATATATATATGCTTGTTTGTGTTGGGCATGTACCCTGAAGCACATGATTGATGAGATGTTTTGTGTTGAGCGGGTAGCTCTGGAGCACATGAGAAATTAATGGTGTGTTGAGCAAGAAGCTCTGAAGCACATGAGTATTTATAATTGTGTTGAGCATGAAGCTCTAGAACACATGAAAATATAAGTTGGAAGTGTTGGGCATAAGCCCTAGAGCCTTCCATGTTGATGTTGAGCATAAGCTCTAGAATATCGGATCCTTGGCCATTGTATCACTAGGTGTATCGTACAAGTACATCCTAACATTAGTGTTGAGTGAAGAGATCTAAAATTGCACTAAGTTTGTAACTCCCTATTTTTAGCATTGAGTATGGGCTCTAGTAAGAGCTAGGAGTTACTGAAAAGATTTAATCATTCCCGAGTGAAAACAACTTGAGAAAAATATTGATCTCATCAGACTTATTTATAAGTGATTAAATGAAATTTTAAATTTCTGTATTCTCATCAAGTACTGAAGAACTACCATGTTATACGCGGGAATCCAACATGCAAGGATGTTTAGAGTTTCCTATCATAGTAGACCTAACCATCTACCTAATAACCTTAATAAAGAAAGTGTCGTAAGTCTAAGGATCACAATATGTGATACCCAAGACTAATGTTAAAAAATGTTATATCATTATATTTTATACATGTTATGTATAAAGAATAAACATAGTAATAATATTAATAATGAAAGAAAGAAGGAGAAGCTCCATTTATTATTATTATTACTAAGAGAAAAATTAAATAGTACAATACCTACACAAGTCTAAATAGGAACTAGTTAAAAGTTCCTAAGTTAAAGTTTTAAAAATACCCAATTTAAATCAAAAGGGTTAAATGAAGAAATCAAGGATTTCTAGATTTAACTGCCCCTTTGATCGAAAAGTCTGTCTATAAAGTCCCAAGCCAAAGAGAGGCTTAGGGACCTAATCTATCTTTTTGGTGGAGTCATTATTCTTCCTGCTAATTTCTCAAGAGAGAGTTCTTGGAGAACATTTACCTAAGAGGAAGAAGGAGAACTGTCCTATACCTGATATATAAACTAGGACAGGCTCACCTTAGGAGCTCTAAGCTATTTGCATGTTGGAAACAGCTCGGGGGGATCCAGATTGAAACCAAGAACGGTTTCGGGTCATGGTTGGGTGGAATGTGGCAGTTCCCAAGTGATTCAATCATCTAATACAGAGGTCAAATCTGCCTATGAATTATTAATACTGGTTAATCGAGTGTGCAGGTTTAACCATTAAAGGAGCTTCAATTTTCAGGTATGAGGTTCTGGACTGCCTATTTCATGTCCTATATTAAAGTGTTGGCTAGATTATGCCAGGTTTTATATTATATGTTATAACCCTAGATGTTTTGTTTTCCCTATCAAAATTATTTTAAGGGTTTACATTCTAAATTATAAACCCTACGCTGTAACTTATTGGGCCAATGCTAACTTTATCCAAGGTTTTGTTCCTCTAGCTTACCTCTGTAGTTTAATTCTTGTTTAAATATTTATCAAGTGTTTTGCACTTTTAAGTTTACTTTTGTCTTATCTTTGCTTCTTAAACTATGTTTTCCTACAAACTAGGTTCTATTTTCAGATTAATTACCTAGTTGTTCATTGGCATATATACTCTATTGACATATTTCATATTTTCAATAGAGGCATGTTATTTTTAGAAACACCAGTTCAGACTTAGGTCTTAGATCTAGAATAATTATACAACACAATAAATCTATTAAATAGAACCTAGTAAATATATATATATATATATATATATATATTAACATGAATGAAATAGAAATATAATTCTAATATATCGACACTATAAATACATCTAAGAATAAATTATAAACATCACATACTAGAACTAAGATGAGAACAATGAAGACCTTTCAAGGTCTGTATAAATAAACTTATGTTAATAGCCAAATCATTCCCACTAAAACAAATATCATCATAAAACTTATAATATTCCAAGGATCGAGACCATATAAATGGTACATGATTTATAACCTCTCTACTATCTATATCTACCAAGTATAAACAAGAATATTATTATCAATAATATAAAGCCATGTCATAAACAATAAATCAAACCATCTAAGTATTAGAATAAACATACGAGTAATCGGGTGACATAATGAAATAAAAAGTCCAACGTAATATTAACCACAGCTACCGATTAAAAACACAACCATAAATCATTACAACAATAACTTAACAACCATTTATATACACAGAGGTCGCAGTTTCAACCTCTGTGGTTATTCAAACCAAAATGCATGCCATAGTAAAACCACGATAATAATACGTAGGAAATAATCATTTAAACACCTAAGGTATTTGAACAGAGGTTGCAGGATCAAAACCTGTGGACACTCAAATGCCCAAATCACAGGCCATAATAAAACAACAATATAATTACATACATAGTAATCAAATACAACCACATAATTATAGAAGATATTGTAGCACCGGATCATGTGGGCACATAAACCCCAAATAGAAACCCATACAAATAATAAACCCTCATTACCATAAATGACCGAGGATCGAATCTTGTGAGGTCTTTAAACTTTATAACAAAGCCACACTTTACTATTTACACACAATCTTTACAAATAAACTTAATCTCTTACATAGAGGTTGTAAGGTCCTTTTCAATTTTTATACGGTGTAATCATGACCCTCAGCTCGATACTTTAAACCCTGTCAACATTTCAACCTACAACAAAATTTTCCCACACAGGATTTTTACACCCACAGTCTTATTTAACATTTCAAATACGCATTTAAAAATAAACAGTAAGTATGCAAGCATCTCTACTATTGCATCTACAATGGTGAGTTCCAACACCATTCACGGCGTGGCCCCAAATCCATCCACGTCGAGTCACCAACTGTTAATCACCCATTAACCAATACAAACAATCAAGGCAATTTTCCACATAAACCACAAGTATATTAACCAATGAAATAAACAAAGCATGATTAGTTTTGTAAACACAGTATTATAAGTCATTACCAAATTTACGTAGTCGTTCCCATTGGCCATGGCACCATTGCAAGCAATGGTGTTTCCCTTGCCTATATCATAAAATAAAAACACAATTTATAAAAAAACACACAGAGCCTGTCAAAAGTACCACGACTCTCTCCGTTGCTAACAACACCATTTTAATTACAAATCCAAATCTTTATAAACTCAGGCCCGAAGGCCATCGAAACCCCACAACAAACCCCAAGTATGTCGCTTCACAAAACATAGAGTTCTTCCAGACACAGTCGAAACCCCAAAACCCAAACGCATCCATAACAAACTAGACTCAAGCATTTTCCACTATCAAGGAGTAACAACTGAGGAACGACCACGAAGCCAAGAGGGACAAGTGAATACTTGTGCAACAGGCTTATCATAATGGTGGGGATTTGATTATGGCCCTTCCCTTAAGTGACGAACCATGTGTTCCCTCACCACTCCTGCAACCTGCACTCACATGAAGAAGACCACGATGAGAAGTATGATAAGTAAATATCTAAGCAAAGTAGACTGGTGCTGAAAAACCAAACCCCATCCTTTACCTGTTTGTTATGCCTTCGAATACACTTTCCTTCCTGCCGAACCAGAGCAGAGAGAAACACCAAGTGAACGCTTGGTCCAATCCCTAATCTTTCCTACCACCTTTCCCAAGGTGCATTGAAGACGCCACCCTGGCCACCATTAAATGCATACCAAACCATATTTGCATAGTCCATGATGTTGATGTAATTGTAACTTCGGAATGTATTCACTTGTATTTCTTATGTATTGTACCCCGATGTTTATTCCAGGAAGTGTTTGTAATGTAATTGAGTCATTTCATGCCCTCATGTTCCGATCGGGATATTCTAGAGAGATAGCTTCTCTATTTATCACGCACTCACTCACACTCATTTGTAGCACATAGCTGAGGAAGAAGAAGACACTCGGGATAGGAAGAAAGAAGGTCACTGCTGTCGGGAGATCATCTTACTGTTTTGGGTTTTACTTTTGGTGTTGATTCTATCTCTAAGGAAGTTGCGGGGTTTTCTCCATTTATGGTTTCCCCAAGGAAAAACACTGTGTTCATTGTCTCTTGTGTTTGATTGTTGTACTTGTTATTCTCTCAGTTAAATATCCTAATATAATGTTAGCTTAATGTTAAAAATCTAACATGGTATCAGATCTAACCTGAGAAGAAGAAACTAAGCAGCTGCGGGAAATAGGGCTTCCTACTTTGTGTATCTCTCTCCACAGATTTTCTGTAAAAGAAGGTTGGATTAACTCTCCTCCCTAGGGCACATCTTTATGTTGAAGCAGAATCCAATTCTAAGGTTTTTCAATTTTGGACCCAACATTGCTGGCGAAAATTAGGGCTTTCCACAAAAGTGTAATTTTTTAGTGAGCCCATGCCTAGATTGATCTCCTCCCCAAAATTAAAGTTTAGAGATCAAGATCAAAGCATTTGGTTGGACAGAACTTCAGAAAAGAAAAACCCTAATCTGCTCCTAAACCATCACTGTAGAATTTCAGCTCCAAATCCAGATCTGACATCTTGACCTGGTAAGATCTAAATATTTTGTAATTCCATTTGAGGTTCTCAGTTAATATGTCTCATCATACCAATCTTGATGAAAATCTTGAGGGAGCTGATAAATTCTGAGCCTGGAAGTATAGGATCTCCCTAGTTCTGGAAGAAAATGAGTTGGACTCCTACATCCATGAGGAGGTTCCAGTTCCAAAGGGAGATGAGGCTAAGGCCTTACATAAGAAGAAGTTGGTTATGGAAAAGAGGATTATTGCTGATTCAATCAAAGATCACCTCATACCACAGGCTTCCTCCCTCAAGACACCTAAAGCTATGTTTGATGCCCTAACCAAACTGTTTGAAGGGAAGAACATAAACTAGAAAATGACTCTAAGGAACTAGTTGAACAATGTAAAGATCTAGAATGAGGAGACCATCCAGTCATAATTCACAAGGGTCTCCTAGATCAAAAAAGAGCTTGAATTAGTAGATGAAGAAGTGGAAAATGTAGAAATTGTGATGACAACCTTGAAAGGTCTCCCCAGGTCATGGGATTCTTTCATCCAAGGAATCTATGCTAGGAAGAAGTTAGTCAAGTTCAGTAGACTGTGGGAATAATTTTCACAAGAAGAAGCTAGAATAGCATCTTGAGAAGAAAATATCGGAAGTGAAGATCAAGCTCTCACAGTACACTCCAAGAAAGGAAGAAGGGAAAATCATCATCACCAAGGTAAGCATTCTCATCATAAAATAAGGGATCCATCCAAACTCAGATGTTATACATGTGATGAAATAAGACACTTTGCTAGAAGTTGTGCCATGAATAATAATGGATCCAAGAACTTGAAGAAGAACTCCAAAAGAAGACATCATGATCACACTGCTGAGGATGATGATCCTCCCGGGAAGAAATTAAAACAAGAAAGTGAAGACTCTTCAATTGATGAAGAATATGTTCTGATCTCCGCTCTCATGGGAATTGTCACTCATGGAAGCAAATATTGGCTTATTGATAGTGGGGCTTCCAAACACATGGCAGGATTCAAGGAATATTTTGAGAAACTATCTGAACATAATTCACCCCATAAGGTGAAACTTGGGGATGACTACCGATATCCCATAAAAGGTAGTGGTGAATCCTCCTACAAGCTAGAATCTGAAAAGTCTATGAAAATGAAGGATGTCTTGTTTGGACCAAGACTAATGAAGAATCTTCGCTCCATATCGGCGCTGGATGCAAAGGACATAAGGGTTGCATTTGTAGATGGCCAAGTCCTCATGTGGCCAAGAGGAAAGACTATTGACGATGCAATAGTAATTGGAGAACAAGAAGGAGGATTATACAAATTGAAGGGCCATCGAGAACAATATTTGTTCCATGACATAGTAGAGCCAAACGAACTTTGGCATAGAAGGCTTCCACATGTGCACTACAGAGCACTACCACTTGCAAGAAAAGCTGTTGAAGCTCTTCTAGAAATTCAAGCAAAACATGAAGGAGTCTACAAAGGATGTGTGAAAGGAAATAATACAAAGAAGACATTTCCAAGTAGTGAAAGCAAGGAAAAAGGAATCTTGAAAATCATCCACTCCAATGTATGCGGACCAATGTCATCAAGTTCACTAAGCGGGTATGTGTACTATGTTTCTTTTATTGATGACTTTTCTAGAAAGACGTAGATTTACCTCATGAAGAACAAAGATGAAGTTTTCAGCAAGTTCAAGCAATTCAAATCCTTGATTGAGAATCACACTGAAAAGAATATCAAGAACTTTCAATCAAATAATGGTAGAGAATTCACATCAAATGAATTCAAAGACTTATGCAAAGATTCAATGATTAAGAGGGAGGTATCCACTCCATATTATCCACAACAGAATGGGGTTGCAGAAAGGAAGAATAGAACTATCATGGAAGCAGGAAGAGCAATGCTTCATAATCAAGATCTTCCCATGCATTTATGGGCAGAAGCTGCCAGAACAACGGTGTATGTATAGAATCATACTCCACACAAAGTACTCGAGAACAAGACACCTGAAGAAGTCTTTTTCAGCAAGAAACAAGAAGTCATCCATCTGAGAATATTCGGCTGTCTAGTGTACATAAACATTCTGAAATAAAAGAGGACAAAGTTAGATCCTTCAGGAAAAAAGGGTATATTTGTGGGATACTCTGAAAGCTTGAAGGCTTACAAAATATATATTCCCAGGATTCCAGAAGATCGACATCAGTAAGGATGTAACATTTGACGAAGACTTAGCTTACAACAAATCCAGAAAGAGACCTGTTGAAGATCTTGAAGAATCAGAAGTACCCAGAATTCATGACACAACCATGAATGAAGAAACTCAAGAAGAAGATTGAGAATTTGAAGAAATTCAAGAACCTATATATCCACCTGAAGAGAAGAATCCTCACAAGAGGAAACCTGCTTGGGTACGGGAAGCTATCCAAGGTGCGGAAAGATATGGGGCTCCAGAAGAGAATCACAAAGAAAGGAAGAAGACCAGGTCTTGCTCCAGGTATGTAGCTTTATTGTGTGACTTTATCAATAAATAATCTTCCAACTATGAAGAAGCGACATAATGAAAATAATGGAAGGATTCTATGATCGAAGAGTATCAATTGATCATGAATAATGATGTTTGGGATGTTGTCCCAAGACCAAAAGGGAAGTCAGTTGTAACTTCCAAATGGATCTACAAGATCAAGCATGCTGCAGATGGAAGAATAGAGAAATATAAAGAAAGATTCATGGCTCGTGGCTTCTCACAGAAAGAAGGAATAGATTATGAAGAAACCTTTGCACCTGTAGCCAGATACACTTCTATTAGATTAGTACTTGCTCTGGCTGCAGTAAGGAAATGGAAGATACACCAGATGGATGTCAAGATTGCTTTCTTGAATGGTGTAGTGGAAGAGAAAGTGCATGTAGAGTAGCCACTCGGTTTTGAGACACATGACAAGGAGTCTCATGTGTGTAGATTGAAGAAATCCCTGTATGGTTTGAAACAGGCACCCAGGACATGGTACGGCAGAATTGACAGCTTTCTATCCAATTTGGGCTTTACCAAAAGTAAAGCAGATTCCAACCTTTACTACAAGGTTGAAGACGACAACCCAGTGATTCTCTTACTATATGTAGATGATATGTTTGTAACAAGTATGGATGGGTTGATTGCTGATACGAAGAGAAATCTTGCTATCAAGTTTGAAATGAAGGACTCGGGTATGATGCACTATTTTCTAGGCATGGAGGTGTGGGAGAATGCGGATGGAATCTCTGTCAGACAAGGGAAGTATGCAATAGAGATCCTGAAGAGGTTTGGGATGATGGACTGCAAGGCCATGACCACACCTATGGCATTGAACCTGAAGCTGTTGAGTGATGCTTCATCAGAAGCGGTTGTTGCTATGATGTATTGTCAGATGATTGGGTCCTTGATGTACCTAATGAACACGATACCAGATATTTGCTTTGCTGTGAACACCTTGATCCAATACATGAGAGATCCGAGACATGTTCACTTGATTGCTACAAAGCATATTCTGAGGTACCTTAGGGGTACAATTGATTATGGGCTCAAGTATGAGGTGAATCAGAATATTAACCTAGAGGGTTATGTTGATTTAGATTGGGCAGGCACTTCCATTGATAGGAAGAGCACTTTAGGGTGCTGCTTCAGTATGGGATTAGGTGTGAACTCTCGGTTTAGCAGGAAGCAATACTATTTGGCATTGAGTACAGCTGAAGCAGAGTATGTCGCAGCTTGTTTAGCTAGTTGTGAGGCAATATGGCTAAGGAAGCTACTATCTGATTTATTTAATATCCAGTTGGATGTTACTTGTATACATTGTGACAACCAGAGTTGCGTGAAGTTGTCAGAGAACATGGTGTTCATGACAAGTCGAAGCATATCAAGATCAAGTATCACTATATCAGGGATATGGTGTAGAGGGGTGCAGTGAAGCTCCAGTATGTTGTAATGGATGAACAAATAGCTGATGTGTTGAAAAATACATTGGCTAGGGTGAATTTTGAATACTTCATGGAGAAACTTGGTGTTCTCTAGAACGAGGTTCCCTCTAAAGGGAAGTGATGAGTCCGTGATCCATTCTGACATGGTGAGAGGATTGGTTCCTTCCATGGTCATATGTAAGGGCTGAGCCATTTTTCCATGGTGAGAGGATTGGTTCCTTCCATGTCAGATGTGAGTGCTAACACATTCTGATGTGACAGTAGGATTGGTTCCTACATGATCAGATATAAGATCTGAATGCCATTCTTGGAATGGAGGCACCTGGTCAGTTACCAAGAAAGCTCAGTATGGGACTGAGGGCCATTGTGATGTGACTTTAGGATTGGTTCCTACATGATCAGATGTGAGTCCAGAGCCCTTCTAAAATTGGTTGTCAGATGTAAGTGCAAATCCCTTTCGGCATGAAGGATTGGTTCCTTGCATGGTCGAATATAAGTGTTGAGCCTTTCTAACATTGGTTTTCAGACGTAAGTGCAGAGCCTTTCAGTATGGAGGATTGGTTCCTCACATGGTCAACTATAAGTGTTGAGCCTTTCTTACATTGGTTGTCAGATGTGGGTGCTGGGCGTGCCTTTCTGATATGATTATAGGATTGGTTCCTACATGATCAGATATAATTTATGGGTGGGCCATTTAGGGTCAGATATAAGTGCTAGAAGAAGACCTACATGGAGGCTAGGCCTATAACTAGCATGAAAAAGGGCTGGCTCTGTAGAACTTCCTTTGATGAGAAGAATCAAGACATAGCACCCGTGATGATGATCCAACAGAGATGATCCAGTGCTGATGATCCAGATCCAGATGAAGATGACTTGAAGATGAAAGATGACTTGGAGATGAAGATGACTTGAAGATGACGAGGACTCGAGGATGATCCAAATGATACAGAGAAGAATACTTATGTTGATAAATTGTGTCAAGAGAATACCTTCCTAGTTAAGAGGGAGTGTTGATGTAATTGTAACTTTGGAATGTATTCACTTGTATTTCTTATGTATTGTACCCCGATGTTTATTTCGGGAAGTGATTGTAATGTGATTGAGTCATGTCATGCCCTGATGTTATGATCGAGAGTTTCGATAATGTATACAAGTCATGTCAAGTCAATGTGGGTAACCCTCCTATTGTTCAAGGGTTAAAGTCCCCGTAGTTCCGAGGCACTAGGGTTGTTAGAATCACCTAGTGAAGTCATCCCTAGTAGAGTTTAGTCAAGTCGGGAATTAGTATAAATAGAGAGCTATCCTCTCTATTTATCACACACTCACTCACACTTAGTTGTAGTGCATAGCTGAGGAAGAAGAAGACACTGGGGCTAGGAAGAAAGAAGGTTACTACTGTCGAGAGATCATCTTACTGTTTTGGGTTTTACTTCTGGTGTTGATTCTATCTCTAAGGAAGTTGCAGGGTTTTCTCCATTTATGGTTTCCCCAAGGAAAAACATTGTGTTCATTGTCTCTTTTGTTTGATTTTTGTGCTTGATATTCTCTCAGTTAAAGATCCTAATATAATGCTAGCTTCATGTAGAAATCTAACACATGAACTATGTTATAATTTCTCTACCCCAAGTTTAATACAAGGCAGAGATTATCACATACATCATATCCTATAGGCTATACACCTTAGGACTATGCTCATCAAACTCTTTAGGCTCTAAGCCTAAGACCATGGAATATGCAATATGCCATGGTATGTTGTTAAGTATAAAGCCAAGTTTTGTCTTTAACAAAAGAATTATGAACCTATAAAAGCATAAAATTAAAGTAAATGTTATTGCTTTTCGTAAAATAAACATATAATACAAATAGGCTAGGGTATGAACAATTGATAGTAATTACACCATGAATAATAAGTGCCATTAAATAACAAGTTTGTGTCCTACAATAATAGGTGTGGTATTGACCTTGTCACTAACACAAGTCTGTAAAGAACAATAATAACAACCAGTAGATGTCACTAGCTACAAGTACGAGTACTAGTGACCAAACATTCAACACTCCATAACACGTTTTGCATTGCTAAGTACACCTGCTTGTAAACATAATAAGAGTGTATTAGTTCAATGAAACTAAACCCACTAGACAAGTAGAAACTTTTACCTCTCAGGCTGTTACACGGGAGAACTAGTCCTGCCACTCTACCCACTTCGGTTACAAGAACAATGTTAAGTTATAACCATGTATACAACAATAAACACATGTAAAATAACAATGAGGTACATAATCAAAGTATCTAACATACACATCAATGCATAACCATAAGAATAAAATAGTAATCAACATTACGACATCATAAGTAATCACAGTAAACATAGTAATGATCATAACTGAAAGAAAGAAAGTAGGACGTAAGAACGTCTTATGACAAATCAGCAGTACAAATAGAGTACGATACATTCCACAAGTTTAATACTGTCCAAAATAGGTAGTTTTAACTAGCCTAATAATTTATTTTTTTATTTTCAATTTTTGGGGACAATACAAGTGGTATCGGAACCCAGTTTCAATCCTAAGAGGCAAATGGGCGTACCAAACATTCGTTGCAAAGAAAATAAAGTATGTTTTTAAATATTGTTAACTAATCAAAATTTTCATGTTATTAAAATTTTTGCAAATACGCGAATTTTTATAGAACAGTTTAGATCGTGAACACTGAAGAAGATGATAGTCGGCAAGGAAAGATGAACACCCCCACCCAGGAAGCAGAACTGGTGGCGGAACTGAATTCTGATATTTTAAAGACCATACATAGTCTTCAAGAAGAATTGCAAAGTTTAAGAAAAGATATTTTGAATGAGAGAAAAGAACAAGAAGCCATTAATGAAGCATTATTGAGAAATATGAGGAGAGGAAGCTTGCAGGGGAACCCACTCATTCCAAAAACATGTCCAAAAGGGAACCTTACCATAAACAGGACAGCAACCCAAGAGAAGAAGAAAAAGAGGAATGTACCCATGAATCTTCAGAAGGAGATAATCAACGGTTCTTTTAGTGACGACTCTCTTTTTCCATGCAGAAAGAAACAAAGAAGTGATGACAATATTCAGGGGGAGTTTAGAAAAATAAGAGACCCGACCTATGAAGGCGAAGTAAACATAGGGGATAAAGCTGAAGAATGGTTGTTGGGCATGAGAAAATATTTTCGAGTTCATAACTACTCAAGCGAGATGAAAGCTCGAATTTCCATCTATAATTAAATGAAAAAGCAGCGAGATGGTGGAGAGATTTGAAACACACCAAGAAATATGAGCTAAGAGAAATGCTGGAGTAAATTATGAAAAATATTTCAGGAAAAATATATGTCGAAAAGTTTATTCAACAGAAAAGTGAAAGAGTTTCATGAGCTACGTATGGGATCCATGACTATGGATTCTTTTACTAACATATTTGTAGATTTGCTATATTATGTACCATGCATCAAGGATGAAAAGGTAAAACCTATCAGTTTTTAGGATGTATTCCTCCCAACTTTTAGGAAAGGATTGAGTTCGACATGCCTAAAACCTTGGACACCACATTGCACAAAGCTAGGCTCTACTATGAGCATGGATAGTTAGGGCAAGAGAACATGAACATAAACATATAAAGGTCTAATAACTTCTTTGATAACCGCAAACATGAGTTTAAGCCACCCCCGTACAGGGAACAACACAACAATTTTCTAGCGAACAAGAACTTAAACAAATCAGGTACGAATACATACGCATTAGCTCCAAATTCTAATAATCGAGTAGTAGTTGGGGGAGCCAATGCTACCCTAATACAGATCAAATGCTAGAAGTGTAGTGGGGCTCATTATGCCCAAGATTGTAGGAACTAGACCAATGGGGTCTTGCACAACTTGAAAGAAGAATCAATGATAGAGGACATAGCTGGAACACCAAGGATTTATGCAGCTTTAGATGGCCGACAGGCAGAGCATCAAGATACCATGGTTGAGATAGAAGGTAAGATCTTGAACACTTCTATTTCAATACTTATTGACCCTGGTGCTTTCCAGAGCTATGTATCACCTAAAATTGTTAATGTATGCAAACTGGGAAAAGTAAAACATGATAAACCTTGGCTGGTTCAATTAGCCACTAGTATGAAATGGAAGGTTTCAAAAATAGTTAAAGATTGCAGGGTAAACCTAAATGGTTTTCTAATGAAAGTAAACCTGAACATCCTACCCTTAGGATCATATGACATACTTATCAGCATGGAATTGTTGGAACAACACCATGTCATGCTCAATTGCTTACACAAGTCAATATTTTGTATAGATAGCCAAGGGAATGAAGTGAAGATTCAAGGCATTCCAAAGAAAGTTTCTGTAAGACATATTTCTACCTTACATGCAAAGAAATGCGTTAGGAAGGGCTGCAAGTTGTTTGCATTAAATATCCAAGACATGGAGACTGAAAGAGAGCAATGCATAGAAGACTTCCCTGTTCTTGAAGATTTCAAGGACGTGTTTCACGAGGAAACCCTAGGATTAACTTAGAAACAATACCTAGACCTTTCCATAGAACCGACACCAAGATTAGTTTCATCTTAAAAATCCCCTTATCACATGACTGCACCATAAATTGGTGGAGCTCAAACTGCAGTTGTAAGACTTAATAGAAAAATGGTATATCTGACCAAGTGTGTCCCCCTGGGTCACATCGATACTGTTTGTAAAGAAAAAGGATGGTACAATGAGGATGTGCATCGAGTATCATCAGCTTAACAAAATCACTATCAATAACTGATACCCAATCCCTAGGATCGATGACTTGTTTGAACAGGTAGGAGGAGACAAAATATTTTCAAAGATTTACCTATGATCTGGATACCAACAGGTGGGGATTCGTGATGAGGATATTCACAAAACCTCCTTTCGTACAAGGTAGAGGCACTACGGGTTTGTAGTAATGCCATTCGGGTTGACCAATGCACCTGTAAACTTCATGTGTATGATGGACAACATATTCAACAAGTATCTAGATAAATTTGTAGACAACATTGTAGTTTACTCTAAGAGTAAAGAGGAACACGAAGAACACCTTCACATCGTGGTACAAGTGTTACGTGAACACCATATTTATGCTAAGTTTAGTAATTGTAATTTTTACAAACTACAAATACAGTACTTGGGTCACATTATCTCCGAAACCAAGATAGATGTGGACCAGGAAACGATTAGAGCCATAGAAGACAAGCCTACCCCTACTAGTGTCACTGACATTAGGTCCTTTTTGGGATTAGCTGGATATTATCAAAAGTTCATTGAGAAATTCTCAAGAATAGCTTGTCCCATGACCACTTTGAAAAAGAAAGCAAATAAGTTCTTATCGACGACCAAATGCAAGGAAAGTTTTCATAATATTAATCAATTTTTTATTACCGCATAGATACTACGAATTGCAAATCCTTATGGGGATTTTGTTGTTTACACAGATGCAAGCAAGGAAGGACTTGGAGGAGTCCTATTGCAAAATGATCATGCAATCTATTATGAATCGCGAAAGTTAAAAGAGCATGAGAAGAACTACCCCACACACGATGTTGAGTTAGCAGCCATCATCCACGGTTTGAAGATGTGGAGGAACTACCTCATGGGAAGGAAATTCCTTCTGAAGACACACAATATGAGTCTAAAGTATTTATTCGAACAACTAAATCTGAATGCGAGGCAAGCCATGTGGTTGGATTTCCTTAGCGAGTACCATTTTGAGCTAAATAATATTAAGGGAAAATAGAAGAAGGTTGTTGATGCTTTGAGAAAATGGACTCATATGATATATGGGGTCACTTTAAGTCAAACTGATGTAGATTTGCATGAGAGGATTAGCACAACCAATAGAGTTGACCCTTTATATGTAGAAATCCTCAATAAAGTACAAGAGGATAGGTTTTTTCAACAACAAAAAGAGTACAAGGTAGACAAATTAGGACTACTATGGTCCAAGGAGAGATTGTACGTTCCAAAAGCAGGGGAAATTCGGTCCAACATCCTCAGAAAATTTCATCGGGAACCCTACTCGGGGCATCTCGGATATCAAAAGATGATATCCGTCGTTAAGAGACACTTTTTCTGGCCTAAGTTAAAGGATGACATTACGTTGTTTATCATTAAATGTCAAGAATGTCAGTTGGTCAAAGCTGAGCATCATCAACCTTTAAGATTTCTGCAGCCATTACCCATTCCAGAATGGAAGTGGGAGGTAATTAGTATGGATTTTATCACCGGTATACCAAAAAGTAAGAAGAAAAATGATTCTATCTTTGTAGTAGTTGAAAAATTGTCAAAAGCAGAACATGTGATTCCAGTGAAGTCGACCTACAAGGAAGTACACATTGCCGATATCTTCTTGAAAGAGATATTTAGATTGCATGGGATACCCAAGGCAATCATATCGGATCGAGATAAAAATATTACCAGAAACTTTTGGAGATATTTATTCTCCAAATTGGAGACGTAGTTGAACTTTAGTACTACTTATCACCCGTAGATAGACGGGCATATAGAAAGGGTAAACCATATTGTTGAGGACATTATTAGGATGTATGTCATGAACAACCCCACTAAGTGGGAATAATACCTACATCTTGCAGAGTTTTCCTATAACAATGGCTATAACAATTCCTCCAAGATGAGTCCCTTTGAGGTACTTTATGGATGGAAGTGTAGAACACTGGTTACTTGGGATAGCCAGGTGGATTCGATCATGTTAGTATCTGATTTATTAATGGACTTGGAACAGTTGGTTACCAAGGTCTAGGTGAACCTCAAAGAAGCACAAGACCGCCAGAAAAGTTACACATCTTAGAAAAGAAAAGATAAGTATTATCAAATAGGTGACCATGTCTACTTGAAAGTAAAAGAAAAATGGAGCTCGTTGAACTTGGGGAGGTGCAGTAAGTTAGCATCTCTATTTTGTGGAACTTTTGAAATACTGGCCAAGAGAGGGCCAGTGGCATATGAGATAGCATTACCCGAACACATAAGAATCCATAATGTTTTCCATGCATTATTATTAAAGAAATATGCTTATGATACTAAACATGTAGTTGATTGGTCCTTATTATAGGTGGAACTTGAAGGGGATTTTTCCCCTGAACCTATTCATATATTGGACAAGAGAGAGGTGCAACTCAAGAAGTGCACCATAGTCCAGTTGAAAGTGCAATGGAAGGAATTAGAAGCCGATGAGGCTATTTGGGAGAATGAAGCCACAATGAGAAAGGTTTACCCTGCCTTGTTTCATGATGTTATTCCAAGTCCCTAGAACACCAGTGATGGTGTTGTTATAAGCGGGGAGGGATGTAATATCCTAAATTTTGGACCTAACACTTATAGGCATGATCCTACTGATTATGATGTTATCTTGATGTTTTATTTTAATATATTGGTCAAAGACCCTACGACATATGAACATGATGATTTGTTTTATATATTGGGCGTAATCCAAGTGTTGATGATATATATATGCTTGTTTTTGTTGTGCATGGACCCTGAAGCACATGATTGATGAGATGCTTTGTGTCGAGCGAGGAGATCTGGAGCACATGAGAAAGTAATGTTGTGTTGAGGGAGAAGCTCTGAACCACATGAGTATTTATATTTGTGTTGAGTGTGAAGCTCTGGAACACATAAAAAGATAAGTTGGAAGTGTTGGGAATAATCCCTGAAGCATTCCATTTTGATGTTGAGCATAAGCTCTGTCACATCGGATCCTTGGCCATTGTATCCCTATGTGTATCGTACAAGTACATCCTTGCATTAGTGTTGAGCGAAGAGCTATGGAATTGGACTAAGTTTGTAACTCCTTGGTTTTAGCGTTAATTATGGGCTCTGGTAAGTGCTAGGATTTACTGAAAAGAATTAATGATTCCCAAGTGAAAATGACTCGAGAAAAATATTGAGCTCATCAGACTTATTTATAAGTGATTAAATGAAGTTTCAAATTTATGTATTCTCATCTAGTAATGAAGAACTGCCATGTTATATGACGGAATCCAACATGCAAGGACGTTTATAGTTTCCTAGCATAGTAGACCTAGTAGACCTAACCATCTACTTAATGACCTTAATAAAGAAAGTGTCGTAAGTCTAGGGATCACAATATGTGATACCCCAAGACTAATGTTAACAAATGTTATATTATTATATTTTATAGATGTTATGTATCAAGAATAAACATAGTAATAATATTAATAATGAAAGAAAGAAGGAGAAGCTCTATTTATTATTATTATTACTAAGAGAAAAGATTAAATAGTACAATACCTACAAAATTCTAAATAGGAACTAGTTAAAAGTTCCTAAGTTAAAGGATTAAAAATACCCAAATTAAATAAAAAGGGTTAAATCAAGAAATCAAGGATTCTTGATTTAACTGCCCCTTTGACTGAAAAGTATGTCTATAAAGTCCCAAGCCAAAGAGAGGCTTGGGGACCTGATCTATCTTTTTGGTGGAGTCGTTATTCTCCCTTCTAACTTCTCAAGAGAGAGTTCTTGGAGAACATTTCCCTAAGAGGAAGAAGGAGAACTTATCCAAGGCCTGATATAGAAACTAGGACAACCTCAGCTTAGGAGCTCTAAGCTACTTTCATGCTGGAACCAGCTCAGGGGGATCCGGATTGAAACCAGGAAGGATTTTGGGTCATGGTTGGGTGGAATGTGGTAGTTCCCAAGTGATTGAGTCATCTAATACAGAGGTCAGTCTCCCTATGAATTGTTAATATTGGTTAATTGAGTGTGCTGGTTTCAAACATTAAAGGATCTTCAATTTTGAGGTATGGGGTTCTTGACTTCCTATTTCATTTCCTAGATTAAAGTGCTGGCTAGATTATGCCACGATTTATATTATATGTTCTAATCCTAGATGTTTTTGTTTTCCCTATCAAAATTATTTTAAGGGTTTACATTCTAAATTATAAACCCTAAGCTATAATTTATTTCCTATGCTAGATGTATCCAAGGTTTTGTTCCTTTAGCTTACCTCTGTAATTTAATTCATGTTCAAGTATTTATCAAGGGTTTTGCAATTTTAAGGTTTACTTCTGTCTTATATTTGCTTCTTAAACTGTGTTTTCCTATAAACTAGGTACTATTTCAAATTAATAACCTAGTTGTTCATTGGCCTATATACTCTACTGATAGATTTCATATTGTCAGCAAAGGCATTCTATTTTTAGAAATACCAGTTTAGGCTTAGATTTCAGATCTAGAATAATTACACAATACAGTAAATCTATTAAATAGAATCTAGTAAATATATAATATATGTTTATGTATATTACAGGAATGAAATAGAAATATAATTTTAATATATAGACACTACAAATACATCTAAGAATAAACTATAACCATCACATACTAGATTTAAGATAAGAACAACAAAGACCTTTCAAGGTCAGTATAAATAAACTTATGTTAATAACCAAATCATTCCCATTAAAACAAATATCATCATAAAACTTATAACATTCCAAGGATCGAGACCATATAAATGGTCCATGATTTATAACCTCTCTACTATCTATATCTACCAAGAATAAACAAAAGTATTATTATCAACAATATAAATCCATGGCATAAACAATAAATCAAACCATCTACGTATTAAAATTCACATAACAATAATTAGGTGACATAATAAAATAAAAGGTCCAACATAATATTAACCACAGCTACCAATTAAAAACACAACCATAAATCATTACAGCAGTAACTTAAAAACCATTTAGATACACAGAGGTCGCAGTTTCGACCCCTGTGGGTATTCAAACCAAAACACATGTCATAGTAAAACCATGATAATAATACGAATACAATAATCATTTAAACAACTAAGGTATTTACATGGAGGTCGCAGGATCTGATCTCGTGGACACTCAAATGCCCAAATCGTGGGCCATAATAAAACCATAATATAATTACATACACAGTAATCAAATAAAACCACATAATTATATAATAGATTGCAGGATTGAATCCTGTGGGCACTTAAGCCCCAAATCACAACCCATAGAAATAATAAACCCTCATTACCATAAACGACCTAGGATCGAATACCGTGGGGTCTTTAAACTTTATAACAAAGACACGCTTTACTAGTTAGACACAGGTTGTACAAACAAACTTTAATCTCTTGCACAGAGGCCGTAAGACCCTTAACAATATGTATACAGTGTAATCATGGCCCTCGACCCCATATTTAAAACCCTGTCAACATTTCAACCTACAACAACGTTTTCCCACACATGATTTTTACATCCACAGTCTTATTTGACATTTCAAATACGCATTTAAAAATAAATAGTAAGTATGCACCCATCTCTGTTATCGCAGCTATGATGGTGAGGGCCAACACCATTTACGACATGGCCCCAAATCCATCCACGCTGACTGTTAATCACCCATTAACCAATACAACCAATGAAGAAAATTTTCCACATAAACCACAAGTATATTAACCAATGAAATAAATGAAGCATGAGTAGGTTTATAAACACAGTATTATAAGTCATTACCAAATTTAAACATTCGTTCCCATTGGCCATGGCACCATTGCAAGCAATGGTGTTTCCCTTGCTTATATCATAGAATCAAACACGATTTATAAAACACACAAAGATCCTGTCAAAACTACCAAGGATCTCTTCGCTGCTAACAACACCATTTTAATTACAAATCCAAATCTTTATAAACTTGGGCCTGAAGGCCATCGAAACCCCACAGCAAACCCTAAGTATGTCGCTGCACAAAACACAGAGTTCTTCCAGAAATAGTTGAAACCCCAAAACCCAAACGCATCCATGACAAACTAGACTCAATCATTTTCCACTATCAATGAGTAACAAATCAGGCACGACCATGAAGCCAACAGGGAAAAGTGAATACTTGTGCGTCAGTGTTACCATAATGGTAGGGCTTTGCTTATGGCCTTGCTCTCAAGCAATGAACCATGTGTTCCCTCGCCACTCCTGCAACCTGCAATCACATGAAGAAGACCACGATGAGAAGTATGATAAGTACCGAGCTAAGCAAAGTAGACTGATGTTGTGAAACCAAACCCCATGCTTACCTGTTTGCTATGCCTTCGAAACCACTTTCCTTCCCACCGAACCAGAGCAGGGAGCAATAACAAGTGCTGCAAAAATGCCAAGTGAACGCTTGGACAAAGCACTAAGCTTTCCCGCCACCTTTCCCAAGGTGCATTGAAGGCGCCACCTTGGCCACCATTAAATGCATACTAAACCATATTCACATAGTCCATGAACGATGTTATAATTTCTCCACCCCCAAGTTTAATACAAGGCATAGGTTATCACATACATCACATACTATAGGCTATACGCCTTAAGACTATGCTCATCAAAATCTTTAGGCTCTAAGCCTAAGACCATGGTATATGCAATATGCCATGGTATGTTGTTAAGTAGAAAGCCAAGTTTTGTCTTTAACAAAAGAATTATGAACCTGTAAAAGCATAAAATTAGAGTATATGTTATTACTTTTCATAAAATAAACATATAATACAAATATGCTAGGGTACGAATAGTTGATAGTAATTACACCATGAATAGTAAGTGCCATTAAATAACAAGTTTGTGTCCTACAATAATAGGTGTTATTGACCTTGTCACTAACACAAGTCTATAAAGAACAATAATAAAAACCAGTAGATGCCACTAGCTGCAAGTACAAGTACTAGTGACAAAACGTTCAACACTTTGTAGAAAGTTTTGCGTCGCTAAGTACGCCCGCTTGTAAATAGAATAAGAGTGTATTCTTTCAACGGAACTAAGTAATCCCGCTAGACAAGTAGAAACTTTTACCTCTAAGGAAGTTACATGGGAGAACTAGTCCCGCCACTCCACCCACTTCGGTTCCGAGAACAAAGTTAAGTTAGAACTAGGTATACAATAGTAAACTCATGGAAAATAACAATGAGGTACATAATCAAAGTATCTAACATACAAATCAATCAGTAACCATATGAATAGCATAGTAATAAACATTACGACATCATAAGTAATCACAGTAAACATAGTAATAATCATAACTGAAAGAAAGGAAGTAGGATGTCAAAACAACTTACAAAAAATCAATAGTAAAAATAGAGTACAACACATTCTGCAAGTTCAATAATGTCCAAAATAGGTAGTATTAGGGTGAATCCATGAAGGTGGGTAACACTTTTTGGACAAATTTGGAAATGAAAACCTGATTTTTTACTCATGTGATAGATAGAATCCCTCGAAACGCATATATTCCATTTGAATTTCGACTTGCAGTAAAAGAAAAAATTGTAGAATATTATGTTGGCTTCCCAATGATATTTTTTTAAAAATATTCTGATGATATTTAATGTGTGAAAATTTTCGTTTAATGAACTGTCTGACCTTAAAAATTTGAAGAAGTTAATAAGTGGCTCGTGTCCATCCCCAATAATTCAATCTTACATTAATAATATATATATGAGCATGATCTACACAAAATGTAATGTGGTCTGCATATTTTTTTGTTAATTTATTTCGCAATATACAATTATTTATTAATTTTCGAAAGTGACCACATCTGATTTCAGAATCATTTTATACACGTGTGTCCATCCCAGATTTTTTTTCATTGTTTTCAAAAATTGAAAAACCAAATATACTCTTTTGAAGAGGACACGTTGATGTGTGGGCTTCCCATTTTAAAAAAAAAATTGGATGTGTATATTTTACCCTATGGATTTTTCTTTGAGCTGCTTCGAAGTTGTTGTCTAGTTTTCTAAGTGTAAGTTTTAGAACTAATTAAAAAGAAATCCATATGAATGCCAAAACTCAAGCATGATATCTCAATGGATAGAGGATTGACGAATCTATTGGCATGAACTTCCCTCAGTTGTGTGCCATGAATGGCAGGGTTTACACCCCTAGAAGACACTAAGAAACATTGATTTTCCTATTAGAGGTCTAATTCTCTGTTTTTCAGGCCCTCGATCGAGGTATTAGCTTGATCAAGGTATTAAAATCCCTCGATCGATGTTTTTAAATAAGCTCGATCGAGGTTTTATTAAACCCTCGATCAAGCTACCGTTTAAACCTCTTTTTATAAATTTTTTTGCACAAGGACCTTGAATGCGGCCTTAAAACCTCAATCGAGGTTTTCTTAAAACCTAGATTGATGTTTTTTTAAAAACTCGATCAAGGTTTTTTTAAAACCTAGATCGAGGTCTTAAAACCTAGATCGAGGTATTCTTAAAACCTATATTGATGTTTTGTTAAGCCCTCGATCGAGGTGTTATCACCTCAATCGAGGGTTTAAAAATCGCTCGATCGAGGTACGTTTTTGTGTTTTTTCCGAAAGCGCCTTGCCAAAATGTGTAACCCAGCTCCATGGATGCACCTATTAACGAGCCTAATAATTTTTTTTTAAAAATTTTTGGGGACATTACAAGTGGTATCGGAGCCCAGTTTCAATACTAAGAGACCAATGGGCGTACCAAACATTCGTTGCAAAGAAAATAAACTATGTTTTTAAATATTGTTAACTAATAGAAATTTTCCCGTTATTAATTTTTTTTGCAAATATAGGAATTTTTATAGAACAGTTTAGATCATGAATGCTAAAGAAGATGATAGTCGGCAAGGAAAGATGAATACCCCCACCCAGGAAGCAAAACTGTTGGTGGAAATGAATTCTGATATTTTAAAGATCATACATAGTCTTCAAGTAGAATTGTAAAGTTTTAGAGAAGATAATCTGAATGAGAGAAATATGACGAGAGGAATCCCACAGGGGCAACCCACTCACTCCACAAATAGGTCCAAAAGGGAACCTTACCATAAATGGGCCAACAACCTAAGAGAAGAAGAAAAAGAGGAATGTACCCCTGAAGCTTTGGAAGGAAATAATCAAAGTCCTTGTAGTGATGACTCTCTTTCTCCATGCAGAAAGAAACAAAGAAGCGATGATAATATTCAAGGGGGGTTTAGAAAAATCAGAGCCCCGACCTATGAAGGTGAAGTAAAAATGGGGGGGAAAGTTGAAGAATAGTTGTTGGGCATCAGAAAATATTTTCGTGTTCATAACTACTCAAGTGAGATGAAGGATCAGCTCGCCATCTATAATTTAAATGGAAAAACAGCGAGATGGTGGAGAGATTTGAAACACACCAAGAAAGATGAGCTAAGAGAAATATGCTAGAGTAACTTCCAAAAAATAATTCAAGAAAAATATATGTTGAAAAGGTTATTTGACAAAAAAGTGAAAGCATTTCATGAGCTACATATGGGATCCATGACTATGGATTCTTTCATTAATAGATTTTTAGATCTGTTACATTATGTACCATACATAAAGGATGAAAAGGTAAAAATATAGCAGTTTTTAGGATGTCTTTCTCCCAACTTTTGGGAAAGGATTGAGTTCGACATGCCTAAAATCTTAGACACCACATTGCACAAAGCTAGGCTCTGCTATGAGCATGGACAACTAAGGCAAGAGAACATTAACAGAAACAAATATAGGTATAAGAACTTCTCTGATAACCACAAACCAAGGTTTAACCTGCCCCCATATAGAAAACAAAACAACATATTTCCAACGAATAAGAACTTAAACAAATCAGGTATGAAACCATATGTACTAGCTCCAAATGATAACAAGCCAGTAGCAGCTGGGGGAGCCAATGCTATCTCGATAAAGATCAAATGTGGGAAGTGCATTGGGTCTTATTATGCCCTAGATTATATGAACAAGACCAAAGGGGTCTTGCACAACATACAAGAACAACCAATGAAATAGGACATAGCTGGAACACAACGAATTTCTGTAGATTTGGATGGCCAACAGGTAGACCATTAGGCTACCATGGTTTAGATAGAAGGTAAGATATTGAACACTTCTATTTCAATACTTATTGACCTCGGTACTTGCCAGATCTATTTCTCACCTAAAATTGTTGATGTATGCAAAATGAGAAAAGAAAAACATGATAAAACTTGGCTGCTTCAATTAGCCACAGGTATAAAACGGAAGGTTTCGAAAATAGTTAAAGATTGCGAGGTAAACCTGAATGGTTTTCCAAAGAGACTAAACCTGAATATCCAAACCTTAGGATTGTATGACATACTTATCGGCATGGACTAGTTGGAACAACGCCATGTCATGCACGGTTGCTTACACAAGTCAATCTTGTGTATAGATAGCCAAGGGAATGAAGCGAAGATTCAAGGCATTCGAAAGAAAGTTTCTGTAAGACAAATTCCTGCCTTACAAACAAAGAAATGCGTTAGGAAGGGCTACAAGTTATTTGCAGTAAATATACGAGACATAGAGACTGGAAGAGAATAGCACATAGATGAATTTCATGTTCTTGTAGAATTCAAGGATGTGTTTTCCGATACCCACTCTCTAGGATCGATGACTTGTTTGATCAGGTCGGAGGAGCCAAACTATTTTCAAAGATTGACCTACGATTCAGATACCATTAGGTATGAAATCATGACGAGGATATTCACAAAATTGGCTTTCGTACAAGGTACGTGCACTATCAGTTTGTAGTAATTCCATCAAGGATAATTTTAGGGGCGAAATTTAGCGCATGGGCTATTTTTAAGGGGTTTTCTCCAAAAAAATGATTTGCCATTTTGCAATTTTTGAAGCCCTGTTTCGCCCAATTTTGATGGAGTAAATTTTTTCACCCTAAAAATCGCCAATTTATTATATAAACGATATAAAATCCTTCGAAATTAAAATATTTTTTGAAAAATATCGCCAAACATTTTATAGTTGGTGCTTTAAGAATTGGTAAGATTCGCTAACATTTATACACTTTTAAATAAGTATGGTTCCTTAAAATCATCCCTGAATTCCATTTGGGTTGACTAATGGACACGCAAACTTCATGTGTATGATGACCAACATATTTAGTAAGTATCTAGATAAATTTGTAGATGACATCCTAGTTTACTCTAAGAGTAAAGAGGAACATGAAGAACATCTTCGCATAGTATTACCATGTGTTACACGAACACCATCTTTACGCTAAGTTTAGTAAATGTGATTTTTACAAACCAGAGATACAATACTTGGGTCACAATATCTCCGAAACTGAGATAGCTGTGGACCAAGAAAAGATTAGAGCCATAGAATACTAGCCTACCCTTACTAGTGTCACTGACATTAGCTCCTTTTTGGGATTAGCCGAATATTATTGAAAGTTCATTGAGAAGTTCTCAAGAATAGCCTGTCCCATGACCGCTTTGCAAAAGAAATCAATTAAGTTCTTATGGACGAATCAGGACTGTTATGGCCTAAGGAGAGATTGTACATTCCAAAAGGAGGGGACATTCGTTCCAGCATCCTCACGGAATTTACATCGGGAACCCTACTCGGGGCATACCCGATATCAAAAGATGATATTCATCATTAAGAGACATTTTTATGGCCTATGTTAAAGGCTGACATTGTTTTGTTTATCATGAAATGTCAGGAATGTCAACTGGTCAAAGCCAAGCAACATCATCCCTCAGGATTGCTGCAGCCGTTACCCATTCCAAAATGGAAGTGGGAGGTCATTAGTATGGATTTTATCACGGGTCTACTGAAAAGAAAGAAGCAAAATGATTCTATCTTTGTAGTAGTTGAAATTTTTTCAAAAGCAACACACTTCATTCCAGTGAAGTCCACCTACAAGGAAGTACACATTGCATATCTTCTTGAAGGAGATATTTAGATTCCACAGGATACGCAAGGTAATCATATCAGATCAAGATGCAAATTTTACTAGAAACTTTTGGAGATATTTATTCTCTAGATTCAAGATGCAGTTGAACTTTAGTACTGCTTATCACCCGTAGACACATGGGAAGACAGAAAGGGTAAACCATATTGTTGAGGACATGCTTAGGATGTATGTCATGAACAACCCCACTAAGTGGAAAGACTACCTACATCTTTCAGAGTTTGCGTATAACAATGACTATCAAACTTCCGCCAAGATGAGCCCCTTTGAGGTACTTCATGGATGAAAGTGTAGAGCACCAGTTACTTGGGATATCCTGGTGGATCGACTCATGTTAGGGCTTTATTTATTAATGGACTTGGAATAGCTGGTTACCAAGATCCAGGTGAACCTCAAAGAAGCACAAGACCGTTGAAAAAGTTACAAGTATTAGAAAAGAAAAGATAAATATTATCAAATAGGAGACCATGTCTACTTGAAAGTAAAAGCAAAACATAGCACGTTCAGTTTGGGGAGATGCGCTAATTTAGCACCTAGGGTTTGTGGACCTTTTGAAATACTGGCCAAGAGAGGGCTAGTGGCATATGAGATAGCATTACCCACACACATAAGATTCCATAATGTTTTCCATGCATCATTATTAAAGAGATATGCTTATGATACTAAACATGTAGTTGATTGGTCCTTATTATAGGTGGAACTTGAAGAGGAGTTTTCCCCTGAACCTATTCATATATTGGACAAGAGAGAGGTGCAACTCAGGAAGTGCACTGTAGTCTAGTTGAAAGTGCAATGGAAGCACTTCGAAGCTGATGGGGCTACTTGGGAGAATGAAGCCACCATGAGAAAGGCTTACCTCGCCTTGTTTCATGATGTCATTTCGAGTCCCTAGAACACTAGGGATGGTGTTGTTCTAAGCAGGGAGGGATGTAATATCCCAAATTTTGGACCTAACACTTATAGGCATGAGCCTATAGATTATGATGTTATCTTGATGTTTTAATTTGATATATTGGGTCGAAGACCCCACTGCATATGAAGATGATGATTTTTCTTTTATATTGGGACTAAGCCAAGTGTTGATGATATATATATGCTTTTTTGTGTTGGGTGTGGACCCTAAAGCACATGATTGATGAGATTTTTTGTGTTGAGCAAGGAGCTCTAGAGCACATGAGAAATTAATGTTGTGTTGAGCTAGAAGCTCTGGAGAACATGAGTATTTATAATTATGTTGAGCGTGAATCTATGGAACACATCGAAAGATAAGTTGTAAGTGTTGGGCATAATCTCTGGAGCCTTCCATGTTGATGTTGAGCATAAGCTCTAGAACTTCATATCCTTGTCCATTGTATCCCTGTGTATCATACAAATACATCCTAGCATTAGTGTTGAGCGAAGAGCTATGGAATTGGACTAACTTTGTAACTCCTTGGTTTTAGCGTTGAGTATGGGCTTTGGTAAGTGCTAGGAGTTACTAAAAAGAATTAATAATTCACGAGTGAAAATGACTTGAGAAAAATATTGATCTCATTAGACTTATTTATAAGTGATTAAATAAAATTTTGAATTTATGTCTTCTCATCAAGTACTGAAGAACTACCATGTTATACAAGGGAATCCAACACGCAAGGATTTTTAGAGTTTCCTAGCATAGTAGACCTAACCATCTACCAAATAACCTTAATAAATAAAGTGTCATAAGTCTAGGGATCACAATATGTGATACCCCAAAACTAATGTTAACAAATGTTATATCATTATATTTTATACATGTTATGTATAAAGAATAAACATAATAATAATATTAATATTAATAGTGAAAAAAAGAAGGAGAAGCTCCATTTATTATTATTATTACTAAGAGAAAAAATTAAATAGTACAATACCTACAAAATTCTAAATAGGAACTAGTTAAAGTTACCAAGTTAAAGGATTAAAAATACCCAAATTAAATAAAAAGGGTTAAATCAAGAAATCAAGGGTTTCTTGATTTAACTGCCCCTTTGATTGAAAAGTATGTTTATAAAGTCCCAAGCCAAAGAGAGGCTTGGGGACCTGATCTATCTTTTTGGTAGAGTCATTATTCTTCTTGCTAATTTATCAAGAGAGACTTCTTTGAGAACATTTCCCTAAGAGGAAGAAGGAGAACTTATCCATGTTGGAGACATTTACCATCATACACACTCTTTTGGTCAAATTGGCCTAGTTAAACCACTATCCTGAGTATAATTGACATTAATTGACATCAGTGGAGCATTAATTGCCATCATCCAGTCACACCCACTCCTACCTACAGTCAAGGAGGCTAACTTATCCTTCTCCTACAGTCAAGGAGGCTAACTGGAGCACTCCGGGGGTGATCTGAGTGACATTAATGCACCTAATTGCTAACTGGTGGTTACAATCAATTCAACCAGTCAATTAAGGCACCTCCGGTCATTAAATATATTATTTAATGATTATTTATTATTATTTAATGATCTAGAGTCAATAAGGTGCCTCCACCAACTTCTGATGGTCAATTCAGCTTCAGTTAACCTCATCGGGGTTCATTAAAGTCATGGAGCACTAGCACTTGATGGTTGGCTTGCTATGACATGTGTTTGATCTCCTTCAGTTGAGATTCAGTCATTTATTGCACTCCGACTTCAGTTAGGGTTTGGTAAGTCAATTAGGGTTTTGGTCAAGTGGTTAACTGAGTGTGATTGAATGGCTAAGAGTCAGTTAAGCCAGACTCACTCACTAAATTCGAATTGTCTCCTTAGGTATTCGAATTCTTCATGGAGTTAAGCTATTTCTTAGCATTGGTATTGTAACCCTCCATTGTTTATTAAATATACAGAGAGGAAACCAATTCTGGTTCCGATTAACACCAATTCATGAGTATTTGTTAATTATTCTTTGATGATTTTGATTCTTAGTTCCTAGATCATGTGCAAGAATTAATATGGTATCAGAGCATACGGCGGGACGAAGATCAATCTCTCAAAAACAAGATTTTTGACAGATTTCTCCATGAAAAGTGAGCAATAGCTCAAAATTCCAAGACTGCACCAGAAGCCAAGGATTACCACTCAATATCCCAAGTAAAGAACTTGTTGATCAAGCTTGCTTGATTGATTATGTTGGGTGTGATGAAAGCCTAGAATGTGCAGGCTATCTGACCTTATTTTTCCCTTTCTGTTTTGATTTTCAGTTTTCTACAGGTGAAGCATTCGCTACAGCATATCCTGATGGCCTCCTCAGTACCTCTGTTGACTCCATACAATTACCACTCATGGAAACATAAAATGGAGATTCAGCTGTGTTCCAAAGGACTTTATAGAGTCGCCATGGACACTGAACTTGATCCGGGATCTGCCATAGAAAAATCAAGATTCTTGAACAAGAAGGATGAAGCCTTCAGTTTCTTGTACCTCTCTATTTCCAATGACCTTCTCTTCCATCTTACGAATCTAAAGACACCAAAACAAATATGGGACAAATTGGAATCTCTATACGGAAAGCATGATGACTTGAGAGTTTACCAACTCGAAAATGAACTCATGTCTCTCCAACCTTCCAATTTTGAGACTCTGAATGATTTCTTTACAAAGTTCAACCATATTGTTTTCCTCTTGAAGCAATGGAAAGTGGAGAAGGATGATGATCAGCTCATCCTAGCCATCCTCTCCAAACTCGGGGCTGATTATTCAGTTTTTGTTTCTACATTCCGTGCGGGGAAGCTCACAATTCCTGGATGGAAGATGCCTACATTCAATTCCTTCATTGAGTCCCTAACTAATGAACATGACAAGCTTGTCTAGATGGGGATCATCCGATCTTCCCGTGATCAAGCCCTACATGTCTCGGTGCCCAAAGATGTGAAGGGTAAAGGAAAGCAGCAGAAAAATCAGAAAACTAAATTTGATGCTCCCAAGCCTAAAGTTGAAAATCAGCAGCATGATGATGTTCTTCCGGCTCAAGGAAGAACAAAGGAAAATGGCACAATGGGAAAGAAAAAGTCAGCTGTTCTTACTACGGGAAGGGTTTTCACCCTGAACATGCCTGCAAGAAGAAAAATCTTGATGAAGCAACCTCTCTCCTTGAGAGGAATCACATCAATATTTCAGAGAGGTTTCGGAGGAGAGATCACCAAGATCGGGAACCACAGCATGAGAAAGGTCATGCCCTCATGGCAAGCACTTCGAAGTCCAAAGCACTGCTGATTGATAGTGGAGCTTCGAATCACATGATGGCTGAAAAAGAATCCTTTTCATCCTTGGAGACCAAAAAATCCATCCCCATCCACATGGGAGATGAATCCACCATCATTTTCGAAGGACAAGGTACTGTAGATCTAGAAAATGGTTTTTTTTTCTAAAGTTTTTTATGTACCGTCTCTAGCAGCAAATCTCCTTAGTGTCTATCAGATGACACATACAGGAATGCCTAAGAGAGTCTCTTTCAGCCCAAATGATGTTGAGATAACAAAAATTGCATCCAGGAAAATCATTGCAAAAGGCCTTGCAAATCATCATGCAAAAGCCTATGAGTTCTCTCACTTTGTTGTGGATGCAAATCCCACCGCTCTGCTAACTCATGGAAATGAGGTTAGTAGGCTATGGCATGAGAGGTTTGGCCATCTTAATTTCAAATATTTGTAGCAATTACAGAAAAACTCCATGGTTGAAGGCCTCCCGGTCATCAAGGAAACCACGGGAGTCTGCAAGGGCTGTGTGATTGGAAAACACCCTGAGCACAAGTTCGATCAGGGGAAGGCAAATCGAGCTACAAGCATATTCCCGCTGATACATTCTGATATCAGTGGTCCAATGCCTATCACATCCATGAATGGATTAAGGTACCTCCTTACCTTTATTGATGATTTTTCAAGGTATACATGGGTTTTCTTTCTCAAAAAGAAATCAGAGGTATGTGAAAAAATTTCTGAATTGAAGGCCTTGATCAAAAATGACTCTGGGATTAAGATCAAGATCTTGAGATATGATAATGGAGGTGAGTATGTCAGTAATGATTTGCTGTACATATTCTCCCAAAGTATTATTCAGGTCCAACATTCAATTCCCTACACTCCCCAGCAGAACGGAGTAGCGGAAAGGAAGAACCGGTCTCTCAAAGAGATGACCACCTGTATGTTGGAGTCAAAGAAGCTTGCTGCAAATTTGTGGGATGAATCCATGCATGCTGCAGCATACATTCAAAAAAGGGTTCCACATTCATCATTGAAATAAAATACTCCTTTCGAAGCATACTTCGGACACAAGCCAGATGTGTCGAACCTACGGGTGTTTGGGTCCACTGCATGGGCCCAGATTCCGCTTGATAAAAGAAGGGCTTTGCAACCACAGAGCATTAGAATGTCTGTTTATTGGCTATCTTGATGAATCTAAAGGATTCAAGATGCTGGATATTAAGACCAAACAGATCATCATTGAGAGAAGTTTCAAGTTCGATGAGCCTCTTCAAGAGGTGGAACTAGTGAAGGAGAAAACTGCTGAATTTCCTTCCTATTACACTGAATATTTGGATGATGAAATTGGGGGTGATGACCCTGATTTGGATCCTATGATTTCTGATATCAATTTCCAGCAATAATTATATGTTGAATCAGAACCTAAAGTGCAAAATCATCTTCCTACATGGGCCCAAAAGACACTCTCCTTCGCAGGAGACAACATTGGAAATCCAGATGATCCAAGGAGAACCCGGTCTAATTTCCAAAGAGCACGTATTGCACTCTCTTGTTTTGATAATTTTCTTTCCAAAACTTGCTATTTTATGATTATTTCAGATCCAAAATCCTACTACCATGCTCGGAATGATCCGAGATGGCAAGTTGCCATGGATGAAGAGATGAATTCTCTTCAGAAAAACACTACTTGGGAGCTAGTCTCTCTTCCTCCGGGAAGGAAATTGGTTCAATGCAAGTGAGTGTTTCAGACAAAGGTTAATGCTGATGGAAGCACCTACAAATATAAGGCAAGGATGGTAGAAAAATTTTTCTCTCAGGTCCAAGGAGTGGACTACCATGAGACCTTTGCACCGGTTGCAAAAATGGACTCCATCCGCCTTGTTTTGGCTATTTCCGCATCCAAACACTGGGAGGTGCATCACATGGATGTTAAGTCAGCCTTTATACATGGATATATTCATGAGGAGATATACATGAAGCATCCTGAGGGCTACATCACTGATCCATCTTTGGTTTGCAAGATAAAGAAGTCGCTATACGGGTTAAAACAAGCCCCAAGAGAGTGCTATTCCAAGATGGATGCCTTCCTTCTCTCGCAAAACTTTCAGAGATGTAGATCAGATCCAAATGTGTATTTACAGCAGCATGATGGTCATATAATTATCATTGTTTTATATTTTGATGACTTACTGATCACAGGTAGCACAATTGCCTCCATTTCAGCCATCAAAACTGCTCTCCACAATGCCTTTGAAATGAGTGATTTGGGGCTTCTAAAACAATTTTTGGGGATTGAAATCGAGCAAAATTTTGATGGGATTATGGTCACTCAGTAAAAATACATCTCATACCTGTCATTCAAGTTTAACATGTCTGAATGTAGGCCTGCACCATTCCCTTTCCTTTCAGGGATCAGCCTTGAAGAAGGAAAACACACACCTCCCATGGACTGCACTATCTATCGACAGCTGATTGGTAGCTTGTTGTACATGACACATTCTAGGTGTGATATTTGTTATGCCGTGAATTCTGTATCAAGATACATGCAGAAGCCTCATGATATTCATTGGAAGGCAGCCAAGAGGATCCTCTAGTACATTCAGGGAACCAGGACCTACAGCATTCACTATGCTGCAGACTCCGAGCTAGAGCTGGTTAGATACACAGATTCCGATTGGGTGGGTGATTCTATTGATTGGAAGTCAAATTTTGGATATGTATTCATGTTTGGTGGTGGCCCTATTTGCTGGTCAAGCAAAAAAACAGGCTTCCATAGCACTATCTTCAGCAGAGGCCGAGTATCGAGGAGCGGTGAATGCTTGCATCCAAGCAGTTTGGTTGCAATGCATTATTTTAGAGTTTGATATTGGTAGTACTTTGTCCACTGTCCTCTTTTGTGACAACCAGAGTGCTATTAAGATATCCGCGGATCCAGTTACTAGGCAAAGGACCAAGCATGTAGAGATTCGCATGCACTACATCAGGGAGCTAGTGCATGACAGGACCATCATTCTGCAATACTACCCAAATGATGAGCAGATTGTAGACATCTTCATCAAGAGATTTTCATAAAATAAGTTCACTTACCTCCATTCACTATTGGGGGTGAGTTCATCAGGGTGACCCAGACTACTTTCAGTGTTCATCTTGAGGGGGGGGGTTCCCACTGGGTTTTCCCTCTTTTCCTCACTTAGTTTGTTTTGAGCATTGTACAAGGTGACCTATGGCCTTAGTTGTCTGGGCCCTGGAATTTTATGCATATATTTTTTCTAACTCTTCCTGAGTATAGCTTAAGGGGGGGTGTTGGAGACATTTACCATCATACACACTCTTTCGGTCAAATTGGACTAGTTAAACCACTATCCTAAGTATAATTGACATTAATTGGCATCAGTGGAGCATTAATTTCCATCATCTAGTCACACCCACGCCTACCTATAGTCAAGGAGGCTAACTTAGCCTTCTCCTACAGTCAAGGAGGCTAACTGGAGCACTCCAGAGGTGATCTGAGAGACATTAATGCACCTAATTGATAATTGGTGGTTACAATCAGTTCAAACAGTCAGTTAAGGTGCCTCCAGTCATTAAATATATTATTTAATGATTATTTATTATTATTTAATGATTTGGAGTCAACAAGGCGCCTCCACCAACTTCTGATGGTCAGTTCAGCTTCAGTTAACCTCATCGGGGTTCATTGAAGTCATGGAGCACTAGCACTTGATGGTTGGCTTGCTATGACATGTGTTTGATCTCCTTCAGTTGATATTTAGTCATTTATTGCACTCCAACTTCAGTTAGGGTTTGGTGAGTCAATTAGGGTTTTGGTCAAGTGGTTAACTGAGTGTGATTGAATGGCTAAGAGTTAGTTAAGCCAAACTCACTCACTGAATTCAAATTGTCTCCTTAGGTATTTGAATTCTTCATGGAGTTAAGCTATTTCTTAGCATTGGCATTGTAACCCTTCATTGTTTATTAAATATACAGAGAGGAAACCAATTCCGGTTCCGATTAACACCAGTTCATGAGTATTTGTTAATTATTCTTTGATGATTTTCACTCCTAGTTTCTAGATCATGTGCAAGAATTAATATGGTATCAGAGCATACGGCGGGACGAAGATCAATCTCTCAAAAACAAGGATTTTGACAGATTTCTCCATGAAAAGTGAGCAATAGCTCAAAATTCTAGCACTGCACCAGAAGCCAAGGCTTACCACTCAATATCCCAAGTAAAGAACTTGTTTATCAAGATTGCTTGATTGACTATGTTGGGTGTGATGAAAGCCTAGAATATGCAGGTTGTTCGACCTTATTTTTCCCTTTCTATTTTGATTTTCAGGTTTCTATAGGTGAAGCATTCGCTACAGCATATCCAGATGGCCTCCTCAGTACCTTTGTTGACTCCATACAATTACCACTCATGGAAAAGTAAAATGGAGATTCAGTTGTGTTCCAAAGGACTCTATAGAGTCGCCATGGACACTGAAGTTGAGCCAGGATCTGCCATAGAAAAATCAAGATTCCTGAACAAGAAGGATGAAGCCTTCGGTTTCATGTGCCTCTCTATTTCTGATCACCTTCTCTTCCATCTTACGGATCTGAAGACACCAAAACAAATATGGGACAAATTGGAATCTCTATACAGAAATCATGATGACTTGAGAGTTTACCAACTCGAAAATGAACTCATGTCTCTCCAACCTTCCAATTTTGAGACTCTAAATTATTTCTTTACAAAGTTCAAGCATATTGTTTTCCTCTTGAAGCAATGCAAAGTGGAGAAGGATGATGATCAACTCATCCTAGCCATCCTCTCCAAACTTGAGGCTGATTATTCAGTTTTTGTTCTACATTCCGTGCAGGGAAGCTCACAGTCCCCAGATGGAAGATGCCTACACTCAATGCCTTCATTGAGTCCCTAACTAATGAACATGACAAGCTTGTCCAAATGGGGATCATCCGATCTTCCCATGATGAAACCCTACATGTATCAGGGCCCAAAGATGTGAAGGGTAAAGGAAAGCAGCAAAAAAATCAGAAAACTAAATTTGATGCTCCCAAGCCTAGAGTTGAAAATCAGCAGCATGATGAATCTTCCAGCTCAAGGAAGAACCAAGGAAAATTGCACAATGGGAAAGAAAAAGTCAGGTGTTCTTATTGCGG
Organism: Pseudotsuga menziesii; assembly: GCA_001517045.1. Classification (NCBI taxonomy): domain Eukaryota; kingdom Viridiplantae; phylum Streptophyta; class Pinopsida; order Pinales; family Pinaceae; genus Pseudotsuga; species Pseudotsuga menziesii. The sequence continues at coordinate 39,035 of LPNX010259046.1, forward strand.
GAAGGGTTTTCACCCTAAACATGCCTGCATGAAGAAAAAGCTTGATGAAGCAACCTCTCTCCTTGAGAGAAATCACATCAATGTTCGGAGAGCTTTCGAAGGAGAGATGAGGAAGATCGAGAACCATAGCATGAGAAAGGTCATGCCCTCATGGCAGGCACTTCAAAGTCCAAAGCACTGTTGATTGACAGTGGAACTTTGAATCACATGATGGCTGAAAAAGACTCATTTTCATCCTTGGAGACTGGCAAATCCATCCCCATCCACATGGGAGATGACTCCACCATCATTTTCGAAGGACAAGGTACTGTAGATCTAGAAAATGGTTTTTTTTCTAAAGTTTTGTATGTACCGTCTCTAGCAGCAAATCTACTTAGTGTCTATTAGATGACACATATAGGAATGCCTAAGAGAGTCTCTTTCAGCCCAAATGATGTTGAGATAATAGAAATTGCATTCGAGAAACTCATTGCAAAAGGCCTTGCAAATCATCATGCAAAAGCCTATGAGTTCTCTCACTTTGTTGCGGATGCAAAGCCCACCACTCTGCTAACTCATGGAAATGAGGTTATTAGGCTGTGGCATGAGAGGTTTGGCCATCTTAATTTCAAATATTTGCAGCAATTATAGAAATACTCCATGTTTGAAGGCCTCCCGGTCATCAAGGCAACCACAGGAGTCTACAAGGGCTGTGTGATTGGAAAACACCCTGAGCACAAGTTCGATCGGGGGAATGCAAACCAAGCTACAAGCATATTGGGGCTGATACATTCTAATATTAGTGGTCCAATGCCTGTCACATCCATGAATGGATAAAGGTACCTCCTTACCTTTATTGATGATTTTTCAAGGTATACATGGGTTTTCTTTCTCAAAAAGAAATCAGAGGTATGTGAAAAATTTTCTGAATTGAAGGCCTTGATCGAAAATGCCTCTGGGCTTAAGATAAAGATCTTGAGATCTCATAATGGAGGGGAGTATGTCAATAATGATTTTCTATACATATGCTCCCAAAGTGGTATTCAAGTCCAACATTCAATTCCCTACACTCCCCAGTATAACGGAGTAGCGGAAAGGAAGAACCGGTCTCTCAAAGAGATGACCACCTCTATGTTGGAGTCAAAGAAGCTTGCTGCAAATTTGTGGGATGAAGCCATGCATGCTACAGAATACATTCAAAACAGGGTGCCACATTCATTAGTGAAATGAAAGACTCCTTTTGAAGCATACTTCGGACACAAGCCAGATGTGTCGAACCTACGGGTGTTTGGGTCCATTGCATGGGCCCAGACTCCGCTTGATAAAAGAAGGGCTTTGCAACCGTAGAGCATAGAATGTCTATTTATTAGGTATCTTGATGAATCTAAAGGGTTCAAGATACTGGATATCAATACCAAACAGATCATCATCGAGAGAAGTGTCAAGTTCGATGAGCCTGTTCAGGAGGTGGAACTAGTGAAGGAGAAAACGGTTGAATTTCCTTCCTATTCCATTGAATATTTAGATGATGAAATTGGGGGTGATGACCCTGATTTGTATTCTCTGATTTTTGATATCAATGTGCAGCAATCATCATATGATGAATCAGAACTTTAAGTGCAAAATCATCTTCCTACATGTGCCCAAAAGACACTCTCCTCCGTAGGAGACAACATTGGAAATCCAGATGATCCAAGGAGAACCCGGTATGATTTCCAAAGAGTAGGTATTGGGATCTCTTGTTGTGATAATTTGCTGTCCAAAACTTGTTATTTGATGGTTAGTTCAGATCCAAAATCCTACTACCATGCTTGGAATGATCTGAGATGGCAAGTTGCCATGGATAAAGAGATGAATTCTCTTCATAAAAACACTACTTGGGAGCTAGTTTCTCTTCCTCCGAGAAGGAAATTGCTTCAATGCAAGTGGGTGTTTTGGAAAAAGGTTGCTGCTGATGGAAGCACCTTAAAATATAAGGAAATTCTGGTAGCAAAATGTTTCTCTTAGGTCCAAGGAGTGGACTACCATGAGACCTTTGCACCGGTTGCAAAAATGGACTCCATCCGCCTTGTTTTGGCTATTTCCACATCCAAGCACTGGGACATGCATCACATGGATGTTAAGTCAGTCTTTCTGCATGGAAATATTCATGAGGAGATATACATGAAGTAGCCTGAGGGCTACATCAATGATCCATCTTTGTTTTGCAAGCTAAAGAAGTCACTATACGGGTTAAAACAGGCCCCAAGAGAGTGCTATTCCAAGATGGATGCCTTCCTTCTCTTGCAAAACTTTCAGAGATGTAGATCAGATCCAAATGTGTATTTAAAGCAGCATGATGGTCATATGATTATTATAGTTTTATATTTTGATGACTTACTGATCACAGGTAGCACAATTGCCTCCATTTCAGCCATCAAAACTACTCTCCACAATGCCTTTGAAATGAGTGATTTGGGGCTTCTAAAACAATTTTTGGGGCTTGAAATCGAGCAAAATTCTGATGGGATTATGGTCACTCAGTCCAAATACATTTTATACCTATTATTCAAGTTTAAAATTGCTGAATGTAGGCCTGCACCATTCCCTTTCCTTTCAGGGATTAGCCTTGAAGAAGGAAAACACACACCTCCCATGGACTACACTATCTATCGACAACTTATTGGTATCTTGTTGTACTTGACACATTCTAGGCCTGATATTTGTTATGCCGTGAATGTTGTATCAAGATACATCAGGAAACCTCATGATCTTCATTGGAAGGCAGCCAAGAGGATCCTCTAGTACATTCAGGGAACCAGGACCTACGGCATTCACTATGCTGCAGACTTTGAGCTAGAGCTGGTTGGATACACAGATTCTAATTGGGAGGGTGATTCTATTGATAGGAATTCAACTTATAGATATGTATTCATGTTTGGTGGTGGCCCTATTTGCTAGTCAAGCAAAAAAATAGGCTTCCATAGCACTATCTTTAGTAGAGGCTGAGTATCGAGGAGCAGTGAATGCTTGCATCCAAGCAGTTTGGTTGCAAGGAATTCTTTCAGCGTTTGATCTTGGTAGTACTTTGTCCACTATACTATTTTGTGACAACCATAGTGATATTAAGATATCCACGGATCCAGTTACCAGGCAGAGGACCAAGCATGTAGAGATTCACATGCACTACATCAGGGAGCTAGTGCATGACAGGACCATCATTCTGCAATACTGCCTGACTGATGAGCATATTGCAGACATCTTCACTAAGAGATTTTCAGAAAATAAGTTCACTTACCTCCGTTCACTGTTGGGGGTGAGTTCATCAGGGTGATCCAGACTACTTTCAGTGTTCAGCTTGAGGGGGGGTTTTTCCCACTGGGTTTTCCCTCTTTTCTTCACTTAGTTTGTTTTGAGCATTATTTCAATTTTAGCATTGTACAGGGTGACCTATGGCCTTAGTTTCCGGGGCCCTAGCATTTTATGCATCTATGTTTTCTAACTCTTCCTGAGTATAGCTTAAGGGGGGGTGTTGGAGACATTTACCATCATACACACTCTTTCGGTCAAATTGGCCTAGTTAACCACTATCCTAAGTATAATTGACATTAATTGACATCAGTGGAGCATTAATTGCCATCATCCAGTCACACCCACGCCTACCTATAGTCAAGGAGACTAACTTAGCCTTCTCCTATAGTCAAGGAGGCTAACTGGAGCACTACGGAGGTGATCTGAGTGACATTAATGCACCTAATTGCTAACTGTTGGTTACAATCAGTTCAACCAGTCAGTTAAGATGCCTCCAATCATTAAATATAATATTTAATGATTATTTATAATTATTTAATGATCTGGAGTCAACAAGGCGCCTCCACCAACTTCTGATGGTCAGTTCAGCTTTAGTTAACCTCATCGGGGTTCATCGAAGTCATGGAGCACTAGCATTTGATGGTTGGCTTGCTATGTTGAGATTCAGTCATTTATTGCACTTCGACTTCAGTTAGGGTTTGGTGAGTCAATTAGGGTTTTGGTCAAGTGGTTAACTGAGTGTGATTGAATGGCTAAGAGTCAGTTAAGCCAGACTCACTCACTGAATTTGAATTGTCTCCTTAGGTATTTGAATTCTTCATGGAGTTAAGCTATTTCTTAGCATTGGTATTGTAACCCTTCATTGTTTATTAAATATACAGAGAGGAAACCAATTTCGGTTATGATTAACACCAATTCATGAGTATTTGTTAATTATTCTTTGATGATTTTGATTCCTAATTGCTAGATCATGTGCAAGAATTAACAATCCAGACCTGATATACAAACTAGGATAGCCTCACCTTAGGATCTCTAAGCTACTTGCATGCTGGAACTAGCTCGAGGGGATCCAGATTGAAACCAGGAACGATTTTGGGTCATGGTTGGGTGGAACGTGGTAGTTCCCAAGTGATTCATTCATCTAATACATAGGTCAAATCTGCCTATGAATTGTTAATACTGGTTAATTGAGTGTGCAGGTTTTAGCCATCAAAGGAGCTTCAATTTTTCAGGTATGAGGTTTTGGACTGAATTAAATTAAACTGTTGGATAGATTATGTGAGGCTTTATATTATATGTTCTAACCCTAGATGTTTTTGTTTTCCCTGTCAAAATAATTTTAGGGGTTTACATTCTAAATTATAAACCCTAAGCTGTAATTTATTTCCTATGCTAGATGTATCCAAGGTTTTGTTCCTTTAGCTTACCTCTATAATTTAATTCCTATTTAAATATTTATCAAGGGTTTTGAACTTTTAAGTTTTAGTTCTATCTTATCTTTGCTTCTTAAACTCTGTTTTCAAACAAACTAGGAACTATTTCAGATTTACTACCTAGCTGTTCATTGTCCTATATACTCGACTGACATATTTCATATTGTCAGCGGAGGCATGTTATTTTTAGAAAGACGAGTTCAGACTTAGGTTTCATATCTAAAACAATTACACAACACAATAAATCTATTAAATAGAACCTAGTATATATAATATATGTTTATATATATTGGAGGAATGAAATAGAAATATAATTCTAATATATCGACACTATAAATACATCTAAGAATAAATTATAAACATCACATACTAGAGCCAAGATAAGAACAATGAAGACCTTTCAAGGTTTGTATAAATAAACTTATGTTAATAACCAAATCATTCCCATTAAAACAACTATCATCATAAAACTTATAACCTTCCACGGATCGAGACCATATAAACGGTCCACGATTTATAATCTCTCTACTATCTATATCTACCAAGTATAAAGAAGAATATTATTATCAACAATATAAAGCCACAACATAATTAATAAATTGAAACCATCTAAGTATTAAAATCCACATAACAGTAATTGAGCGACATAATAAAATAAAAGGTCCAACATAATATTTACCACAACTACGAGTTAAAAACACAACCATAAATCATTACAACAATAAATTAACGAGCTTTTAGATACATAGAGGTCGCAGTTTCGACCCCTATGGGTATTCAAATCAAAATGCATGCCATAGGAAAACCACGATAATAATACACATGCAATAATCATTTAAACACCTAAGGTATTTGCATTGAGGTCGCAAGATTGAATCCCATGGACACTCAAATGCCCAAATCACGGGCCATAATAAAACCATAATATAATTACATACAAAGTAATCAAATACAACCACATAATTATATGAGAGATTGCAGGATTGATTCTTGTGGGCAATTAAGCCCCAAATCACAACCTATCCAAATAATAAATCCTCATTACCATAAACGACCAAGGATCGAATTCTGTGGGGTCTTTAAACTTTATAACAAAGACACACTTTACTATTTAGGCACAGGTTGTACAAACAAACTTAATCTCTTACACAGAAGTTGTAAGACCCTTTACAATTTATATACGGTGTAATCACGACCCTCGGACCCATACTTAAAACCCTGTCAACATTTCAACCTACAACAATGTTTTCCCACACAGTATTTTTACACCCATAGTATTATTTAACATTACAAATTCACATTTAAAATTAAATAGTAAGTATGCACCCATCTCTGCTATTGCAGCTACAATGGTGAGTACCAACATCATTCATGTCGTGGCCCCAAAGCCATCCATGCTGACTGTCCAATGAAATAAATGGAGCATGAGTAGGTGTATAGACATAGTATTATAAGTCATTTCCAATTTTACACAGTTGTTCCCATTGGCCATGGCACCATTGCAAGCAATGGTGTTTCCCTTGCTTATATCAACAAATCAAACACGATTAATAAAACAAACATAGAGCCTTTCAAAAGTACCAGGGCTCTTTTTTCTACTAACAGCACCATTTTAATTACAAATCCAAATCTTTATAAACTCTGGCCCGAAGGCCATCGAAACACCATAGCAAACGCCAAGTCTGTCGTTGCACAAAACGTAGAGTTCTTCTAGACACAGTTGTAACCCCAAAACCCAAACTCATCCGTACAAAACTAGACTAAATCATTTTACACTATCAACGAGTAACAACCCAGGCATGACCAAAAAGCCAAGAGGGAGAAGTGAATACTTGTGCAGTAGGCTTACCATAATGGTAGGGCTTTGCTTATGGCCTTGCCCTCAAGAAACGAACCATGTGTTCCCTTGCCACTCCTGCAACCTGCAATCACATGAAGAAGACCATGATGAGATGTATGATAAGTACCAAGCTAAGAAAAGTAGACTCCAAACCCTATGCTTATCTGTTTGCTATGCCTTCAAAACCACTTTCCTTCCTGCTAAACCAGAGTAGAGAGCAACAACAAGTGTTTCAAAAAATGCCAAGTGAACACTTGGGCCAAGCCCTAATCTTTCCTTCCACCTTTCCCAAGGTGCATTAAAGGCACCACCCTGGCCACCATTAAATGCATACCAAACCATATTTGCATAGTCCATGAACTATGTTATAATTTCTCCACCCCAAGTTTAATACAAGGCATAGGTTATCGCATACATCACATACTATAGGTTATATGCCTTAGGACTATGCTCATCAAACTCTTTAGGCTCTAATCCTAAGACCATGGCATATGCAGTATGCCATGGTATGTTGTTAAGTATAAAGCCAAGTTTTGTCTTTAACAAAAGAATTATGAACGTGTAAAAGCATAAAATTAAACTATATGTTATTGCTTTTCGTAAAATAAACATATAATACAAATATGCTAGGGTATGAACAGTTGATAGTAATTACACCATGAATAATAAGTTCCATTAGATAATAATTTTTTGTCCTACAATAACAAGTGGTATTGACCTTGTCACTAACACAAGACTGTAAAGAACAATAATAACAACTAGTAGATGTCAGTAGCTGCAAGTACGAGTAGTAGTGACCAAACATTTGACACTCCATAACATGTTTTGCGTCACTAAGTGCACCTACTTGTAAATAGGATAAGAGTGCATTAGTTGAATGGAACTAAGTAAGCCCTCTAGACAGGTATACACTTTTACCTCTCAGGGAGTTACATGGGAGAACTAATACCGCCACTCCACCCACTTCGGTTCCAAGAACAAAGTTAAGTTAGAATCAGGTATACAATAGTAAAATCATGTAAAGTAACAATGAGGTACATAATCAAAGTATCTAACATACACAACAATGCATAACCATAAGAATCGCATAGTAATCAACATTACGACATCATAAGTAATCACAGTAAACATAGTAATAATCATAACTGAAAGAAAGGAAGTAGGACGTAAGAAGAGATTTCGACAAATCAATAGTACAAATAGAGTACAACACATTCTGCAAGTTCAATAATGTCCAAAAGAGGCAATTTTAACTAGCCTAATATTTTTTTTTTAATTTTTAATTTTTGGGGACTTTACAAGTGGTATTGGAGCCCAGTTTCAACCCTAAGAGACCAATGGGCGTACCAAACATTCGTTGCAAAGAAAATAAAGTATGTTTTTAAATATTGTTAATTAATAGAAGTTTTCATGTTATTAATTTTTTTTGCAAATACAGGAATTTTTATAGAACAGTTTAGATCATGAACACTGAAGAAGATGACAGTCGACAAGGAAAGATGAACACCCACACCCAGGGATTAGAACTAGTGGTGGAACTGAATTATGATATTTGAAAGACCATACATAGTCTTCAAGCAAAATTTCAAAGTTTTAGAGAAGATAGTCTGAATGAGAGAAAGGAACAATAATCCATTAATGAAGCATTATTGAGAAATATGATGGGAGGAAGCCCACAGGGGAAACCCACTCATTTCACAAACAGGTCCAAAAGGAAACCTTACCATAAATGGCGAGCAGTGCAAGAGAACAAGAAAAAGAGGAACGCACCCCTAAAGCTTTGGAAGGAGATAATCACAGTCCTTCTAGTGATGAATCTCTTTATCCATGCAAAAAGAAACAAAGAAGCTATGACAATCTTCAGGGGGAGTTTATAAAAATAAGAGCCTCGACCTATGAAGGTGAAGTAAACACGAGGGAGAAAGTTGAAGAATAGTCATTGGGCATGAGAAAATATTTTCAAGTTCATAACTACTCAAGCGAGATGAAGGGTCGGCTTTCCATCTATAATTTAAATGGAAAAGTAGCGAGATGGTGGAGATATTTGAAATACACCAAGAAAGACGAGCTAAGAGAAATACGCTGGAGTAACTTCCAAAAAATATTTCAAGAAAAATATATGTTGAAAAGGTTATTCGATAGAAAAGTGAAAGAGTTTCACGAGCTACGTATGGGATCCATGACTATGGATGTTTTTATTAACAGATTTCTAGATATATTGCATTATGTATCATACATCAAGGATGCAAAGGTAAAATCCAACATTTTTAAGGATGTCTTCCTCCCAACTTTCGGGAAAGGATTGAGTTCGACATGCCTAAAACCTTGGACACCACATTGCACAACGCTAGGCTCTGCTATGATCATGGATATCTAAGGCAAGAGAACATGAACAGAAACAGAGACAGGTCTAAGAATTTCTTTGATAACCACAAACCAAGGTTTAACCCACCCCTGTACAAAAAACAAAACAATAGTTTTCCAATGAACAAGAACAAAAACAATCAGGTATGAAACCATATGTACTAGCCCCAAAGGCTAACAAGTCAGTAGCAGCTAGGGGAGCCAATGCTACTCCGATAAAGATCAAATGCTAGAAGTACAGTGGGCCTCATTATGCCCACGATTGTAGGAACAAGACCAATGGGGTCTTGCAAAAATTACAAGAAGAACCAATGATAGAGGACATAGCTGGAACATCACGGATTTATGCAGCTTTGGATGGCCAATAGGAAGACCATCAAGCTACCATGGTTGAGATAGAAGATAAGATCTTGAACACTTCTATTTCAATACTTATTGACCCGAGTGCTTGCCAGAGCTATGTATCGCCTAAAATTGTTGATGTATGGAAACTGGGCAAATTAAAACATGATAAACCTTGGCTTGTTCAATTAGCCATTACTACAAAACGAAAGGTTTCAGAAATAGTTAGATATTGCGAGGTAAATCTGAATGGTTTTCCAACGAAAGTGATCTTGAAAATCCTACCCTTAGGATCGTATGACATACTTATCGTCATGGACTAGCTGGAAAAACACCATGTCATGCTCGATTGCTTACAGAAGTCAATATTGTGTATAGATAGCCAAGGGAATATGGTGAAGATTCAAGTCATTGCAAAGAAAGCTTCTGTAAGACAAAATTCTTCCTTACAAGCAAAAAAATGCATTAGGAAGGGCTGCAAGTTGTTTGTAGTAAATATCCGAGACATAGAGACTAAAAGAGAAAAATGCATAGAAGACTTTCCTGTTCTTGTAGAATTCTATAGAAATAATAGATCAATGCTATGAGAAATGATGCTAAGAAGAAGCATGGGAAATATATCTTGCTACTAAGAATTCTCACAAGCATACACAGGAAAACTAGAGAGAAGAAAAGAGACTGAATCACATGAATGAAGAAATGAATATTGGTGTGTATCCTTCCATTGAATAATTATGAATAATAGTGTACATCAATAGTACATCCCTCATAGGAAAATCGAATTGTATGGAAACAACTCATAAAGCTCAAAAAGGCTGACTTACCAAAATATAGAAAAACCACCATAGGTGGATAAAGAACTTACTAAATCTATCAAGGACCTCACGAGTTGAAAAAATCATGAGTGAGTTTTCAAGGAGATGGAAATAACATGCCAATACTAGAAAATGGAGAAAAACTAATGGAGGATGGGTTGGAAACAAAAGCTCCCAGTTTCCTAGTTGACTAGCTTTTATCTTATCCATAGAAAAGCAGGAAAAGTAGAAAAAGCATAATAAAGCAGAATCTACTGTAAAGTCCTATATACTAATTCTGGATGGTCAAAATGTGGTCAAGATCAACCCATAATTGGAAATAAATCATTCCTAGGATATATATGGCATGTATTGACTTTAAGGTGCAAGTGGATGCCAACTAATTAAGCTAGTGGGTGAATAATTAATCAAATAATGATTAATTATTTTATCCTAAGTTGTAATTGGGTTTAATATATTCCTACAAATTCAAGGACATGTTTCCCAAGGAAATCCCAATATTACCTACGAAACGAGACCTAGACTTTTCCATAGAATTGACACTAGGATCAGTTCCAACTTCAAAATCCCCTTATCACATGTGTGCACCAGAATTGGTGGAACTCAAACTATAGCTGCAAGAGTTGATAGAAAAAGGGTATATATGACCAATTGTGTCCCCTTGGGGAGCACCGATACTGTTTGTAAAGAAAAAGGATGGTACGATGTGGATGTGCATTAGCTACCTTCAACTTAACAAAATGACTATCAAGACCTCATACCCACTCCCTAGGATCGATGACTTGTTCAATCAGGTAGGAGGAGCCAAAATATTTTCAAATATAGACCTGCGATCCGAATACCATCAGGTATGAATTCACGATGAGGATATTAACAAAACTGTTGTTCGTACAAGGTACGAGTAGTACGAGTTTGTAGTAATTCCATTTGAGTTGACCAATGCACCCACAAAATTCATGTGTATGATAAGAAACATATTTAGTAAGTATCTAGATAAATTTGTAAATGACATCCTAGTTTACTCTAAGATTAAAGAGGAACATGAAGAATAACTTTGCATAGTATTACGAGTGTTACACGAACACCAAATTTACGCTAAGTTTAGTAAATGTGATTTTGAAAAACCACAGATACAGTACTTGGGTCACATTATCTCTGAAACTAAGATAGCTATGGACCCGAAAAAGATTAGAGCAATACAAGAATGGCCTATCCCTACTAGTGTCACTGACATTAGGTACTTTTTGGGATTAGCCGAATATTAACGAAAGTTTATTGAGAACTTCTCGAGAATAGATTGTCCCATGACTGCTTTGCAAAAGAAAGCAAATAAGTTCTTATGGATGACCAAGTGTGAGGAAAGTTTTCAAAACCTTAAGGAACTTTTGATTACCGCACTGATACTATGAATTTTGGATCCTGATGGGGATTTTGTTGTTTGCATGGATGCAAGCAAGGAAGGACTTGGAGGAGTCCTCTTACAGAACAATCATGTGATTTGTTATGAATCGTGAAAGTTAAAAGAGAATGAGCAGAACTACCCCACACACGATATTGAGTTAGCAACCATCATCCACGCTTTAAATATGTGGAGGCACTACCTCATGGGAAGGAAATTCCTTCTGAAGATAGACAATACGAGTCTGAAGTATTTATTAGAACAACTGGATCTGAATGTGAGGCAAGCTAGGTGTTCGGATTTCCTTAGCGAGTACCATTTTGAGCTAAAGCATATTAAGGGAAAATAGAACAAGGTTGCTGATGCTTTGAGAAAACAAACTCATATGATATATGAGGCGACTTTAAGTAAAACTGATGCAAATTTTCATGAGAGGATTAGAACGACCAACATAGTTGACCCTTTCTATCTATAAATCCTCAAGAAAGTCTAAGTGGACATGTTGTTTCAACAACAAAAAGAGTACAAGGTATACAAATTAGGAGTGTTGTGGTCCAAGGAGATATTGTACGTTCCAGAAGGAGTGGACATTTAGTCGAGCATCCTCATTAAATTTCATGGGGAACCCTATTCGTGGCACCCAAGATATCAAAAGATGATATTCACCATTAAGAGACACTTTTTTTGGCCTAAGTTAAAGGCCGAAATTGCTTTGTTTATCACGAAATGTCAGGAATGTCAGCTGGTCAAAGCTGAGGATCAACATCCTTCGGGATTGCTGTGGCCATTACGCATTCCAGAATGGAAGTGGGAGGTCATTAGTATGGATTTTATCACTGGTCTACCGAAAAGTAAGAATCAAAATGATTCTATCTTTGTAGTAGTTGAAAATTTGTCAAAAGAAGCACACTTCATTCCAGTGAAGTCGACCTACAAGGAAGTACAAATTGCATATCTTCTCGAAGGAGATACTTAGATTGCACCCTAAGGAAATTATATCAAATCGAGATACAAAGTTTACCAGAAACTTTTGGAGGTCTTTATTCTCGGGATTGGAGACACAGTTAAACTTTAGTACTGCTTATCACCTGCAGACAGACGGGAAGATAGAAAAGGTAAACCATATTGTTGAGGACATGCTTAGGATGTATGTCATGAAAAACCCAACTAAGTTGGAAGACTATCGGCATCTTTCCGAGTTTGCGTATAACAATGACTATCATACTTCCACCAGGATGAGTCGCTTTGAGGTACTCTATGGACAGAACTATAGAGCATCGGTTACTTGGGATAGCCTGGTGGATCGGCTCATGTTAGGGATTAATTTATTAATGGAGTTGGAATAGTTGGTTACCAAGGTCCAAGTGAAACTCAAAGAAGCACAAGACCGCAAGAAAATCTACGCATATCAGAAAAGAAAAGATAAAGATTATCAAATAGGTGACCATGTATACTTGAAAGTAAAAGAAAATTGTAGCACGTTGAGCTTGGGGAGGTGTGGTAAGTTAGCACCTACGTTTTTTGTACCTTTTGAAATACTGGCCAAGAGAGGGATAATGGCATATGAGCTAGCATCACCCGCACACATAAGAGTCCGTAATGTTTTCCATGCATCATTATTAAAGAAATATGCTTATGCTACTAAACATGTAGTTGATTGGTCCTTATTACAGGTGGAACTTGAAAAGGATTTTTCCCCTTAACCTATTCATATATTGGACAAGAGAGAGGTGCAGCTCAGGAAGCGCATCGTAATCCAGTTGAAAGTGCAATGGAACCACTTCGAAGCCAATGAGGCTACTTAGGAGAATGAAGCTACCATGAGAAAGTCTTACCCCGCCTTGTTTCATGATGTCATTCCAAGTCCCTAGAACACCAGTGACAGTGTTTTTCTAAGCGGGGAGAATTGTAATATCCCGAATTTCAAATCTAACACTTATAGGCATGAGCCTATTGATTATGATGTTATCTTGATGTTTTATTTTGATATATTGGTTTGAAGACCCCCGGTTGCATATGAACATGGTGATCTGTTTTATATATTGGGTGTAAGACAAGTGTTGATGATATATATATGCTTGTTTGTGTTGGGCATGGACCTTGACGCACATGATTGATGAGATGTTTAGTGTTGAGCGAGGAGCTCTAGCGCACATGAGAAATTAATGTTGTGTTGAGCGAGAAGCTTTGGAGCACATGAGTATTTATATTTGTGTTGAGCATGAAGCTCTAGAACACATGAAAAGATAAGTTAGAAGTATTGGGCATAATCCCTAGAGCCTTTCATGTTGATGTTGAGAATAAGCTATGGAACATCTGATCCTTGTCCATTGTATCCCTACGTGTATCGTACAAGTACGTCCTAGCATTAGTGTTGAGTGAAAAGCTATGGAATTGGACTAAGTTTGTTACTCCTTGGATTTAGCATTGAGTATGGGCTCTGGTAAGCGCTAGGAGTTACTGAAACGAATTAATGATTCCTGAGTGAAAACGACTCGAGAAAAATATTGATCTCATCAGACTTATTTATAAGTGATTAAATGAAATTTTTAATTTCTGTATTCTCATCAAGTACTAAAGAACTACCATGTTATACGAGAGAATCCAACATGCAAGGATGTTTAGAGTTTCCTAGCATTGTATACCTAACCATCTACCTAATGACCTTAATAAACAAAGTGTCATAAGTCTAGGGATCACAATATGTGATACCCCAAGACTAATGTTAACAAATGTTATATTATTATATTTTATACATGTTATGTATAAAGAATAAACATAGTAATAATATTAATAATGAAAGAAAGAAGGAGAAGCTCCATTTATTATTATTATTAGTAAGAGAAAAAATTAAATAGCACAATAACTACAAAAGTCTAAACAGGAACTAGTTAAAAGTTCCGAAGTTAAAGGATTAAATTTACCCAAATTAAATAAAAATGGTTAAATCAAGAATTTAAGGTCCTTTGTCTGAAAAGTCTGTCTATAAAGTCCTAAGCCAAAAAGAGGCTTCGGGACCTGATCTATCTTTTTGGTGGACTCATTACTCTCCCTAGCAATTTCTCAAGAGAGAGTTATTGGAGAACATTTCCCTAAGAGGAAGAAGGAGAACTGATCCAGAGCTGATTTACAAATTAGGACAGCCACACCTTAGGAGCTCTAAGCTACTTGCATGTTGGAACTAGCTCGAGGGGATCTAGATTGAAACCAAGAATGGTTATGGGTCATGGTTGGGTGGCACGTGGTAGTTCCTAAGTGATTCAGTCATCTAATACAAAGGTTAGATATGCCTATGAATTGTTAATACTGGTTAATTGAGTGTGCGGGTTTCAGTCATTAAAGTAGCTTCAATTTTCAAGTATGAGGTTCTCGACTTCCTATTTCATTTCCTAGATTAAAGTGCTGGCTAGATTATGCCAGGGTTTATATTATATGTTGTAACCCTAGATGTTTTTGTTTTCCCTGTCAAAATTCTTTTAAGGGTTTACATTCTAAATTATAAACCCTAAGCTGTAATTTATTTCCTACACTAAATGTATTGAGGCTTTTGTTCCTTTAGCTTACCTCTGTAATTCAATTCTTATTTAAATATTTATCAAGGTTTCTGACCTTTTAAGTTTTACTTCTGTCTTATCTTTGCTGCTTAAACTGTGTTTCCCTACAAACTAGGTACTATTTCACATTAATTACCTAGCTATTCATTGGCTTATATACTCTACTGTCATATTTCATATTGTCAGTAGAGGCATTTTATTTTTAGAAAGACGAGTTCAGACTTAGCTTTTAAATCTAGAATAATTACACAACACAGTAAATCTATTAAATAGAACCTAGTAAATATATAATATATGTTTATATATATTCCAAGAATGAAATAGAAATAGAATTCTAAAATATCGACACTATAAATATATCTAAGAATAAATTATAAACATCACATACTAGAGCTAAGATAAGAACAATGAAGACCTTTCAAGGTATGTATAAATAAACTTATGTTTATAACCAAATCATTCCCATTAAAACAAATATCATCATACAACTTATAACATTCCAAGGATCGAGACCATATAAATGGTCCATGATTTATAACCTCTCTACTATATATATATACCAAGTATAAACAAGAATATTATTACCAACAATATAAAGCCACGGCATAAACAATAAATCGAACCATCTAAGTATTGAAATCTGCATAATAATAATCGGGTGACATAATAAAATAAAAGGTCCAACATAATATTAATCACAACTACCAATTAAAAACAAAACCATAAATCTTTACAACAATAACTTAATAACCATTTAAATACATAGAGGTCGTAGTTTCAACCCCTGTGGTTATTCAAACCAAAACACATTCCATAGTAAAACCATGATAATAATACACATGCAATAATCATTTAAACACCTAAGGTATTTGCACATAGGTCGCAGGATCGAATCCCGTGGACACTCAAATGCCCAAATCGCAGGCCATAATAAAACCATAATATAATTACATACATAGTAATCAAACACAACCACATAATTATACAAGAGATTGAAATATTGAATCTTGTGGGCACTTAAACCCCAAATCGCAAGCCATACAAATAATAAACCCTCATTACCATAAACAACCCAGGATCGAATCGTGTGGGGTCTCTAAACTTTATAACAAAGACACACTTTACTATTTAGACACGGGATGTACAAACAAACTTAATTTCTTACACAAAGGTCGTAAGACCCTTTACAATTTAAATACGGTGTAATCACATCCCTCGACCCCTCACTTAAAACCCTGTCAACATTTCAACCTACAGCACCATTTGCACACACATGATTTTTACACCCACGGTGTTATTTAACATTTCAAATACGTGTTTAAAAATAAATAGTAAGTATGGACCCATCTCTGCTATCGTAGCTATGATGGTGGGTGCCAGCACCATTCACGTTGTGGTCCCAAATCCATCCACGCTGACTGTTAATCACCCATTAACCAATACAACCAATGAAGGCAATTTTCCACATAAACCACAAGTATATTAACCAATGAAATAAATGAAGCATGAGTAGGTTTATAAACAGAGTATTATAAGTCATTACCAAATTTACACAATCGTTCCCATTGGCCATGGCACCATTGCAATCAATGGTGCTTCCCTTGCTTATATCATAAAATCAAACACGATTTATAAAACACACACAGAGCCTATAAAAATACCAGGGCTCTCTTCGCTACTAACAGAACCATTTTGATTACAAATACAAATCTTTATAAATTCAGGCCTGAAGGCCATCGAAACCCCACAGCAAACCCTAAGTCTGCCGCTGCACAAAACGTAGAGTTCTTCTAGACACAGTTGAAATCCCGAAACCCAAATGCATCCATAACAAACTAGACTCAGGCATTTTCCACTATCAACGAGTAACAACTCAGGAACGACCACGAAGCCAAGAGGGACAAGTGAATACTTGTGCAACAAGCTTACCATAATGGTAGGGCTTTTCTTATAACCTTGCCCTCAAGCGACGAACCATATGTTCCCTCGCCACTCCTGTAACCTGCAATCACATGAAGAAGACCATGACGAGAAGTATGATAAGTACCGAGCTAAGCAAAGTAGACTGATGCTGCGAAACCAAAACCCACGCTTACCTGTTTGCTATGCCTTTGAAACCACTTTCCTGCCCACTGAAGCAAAGCAAAGAGCAACAACAAGTGCTTCGAAAATGCCAAGTGAACACTTGGGCCAATCGCTAAGCTTTACCGCCGCCTTTCCCAAGGTGCATTGAAGGTGCCACCCTGGCCACCATTAAATTCATACCAAACCATATTCACATAGTCCATGAACTATGTTATAATTTCTCCACCCCAAGTTTAATACAAGGCATAGGTTATCACATACATCACATACTATAGGCTATACGCCTTAGGACTATGCTCATCAAACTCTTTAGGCTCTAAGCCTAAGACCATGGAATATGTAATATGCCATGGTATGTTGTTAAGTATAAAGCCAAGTTTTGTTTTTAACAAAAGAGTTATATGAACCTGTAAAAGGATAAAATTAAAGTATATGTTATTGCTTTTCGTAAAATAAACATATAATACAACTATGCTAGGGTATGAATAGTTGATAGTAATCACACAATGAATAATAAGTGCCATTAAATAACAAGTTTGTGTCCTACAATAATAACAACCATTAGATGTCACTAGCTGCAAGTATGAGTACTAATGACCAAACGTTCAACACTTCGTAACAAGTTTTGTGTTGCTAAGTACACTTGCTTGTAAACAGGATAAGAGTGTATTAGTTCAATGAAACTAAGTAAGACCGCTAGACAAGTAGAAACTTTTACCTCTCAAGCAGTTACATGGGAGAACTAGCCCGCACTCCACCCACTTCGGTTCCAAGAACAAAATTAAGTTAGAACCAGGTATACAATAGTAAACACATGTAAAATAACAATGAGGTACATAATCAAGGTATCTAACATACACAACAATGCATAACCATAAGAATAGCATAGTAATCAACATTACGACATCATAAGTAATCACAATAAACATAGTAATAATCACAACTGAAAGAAAGGAAGTAGGACGTAAGAAGAGCTTTCGACAAATCAATAGTACAAATAGAGTACGACACATTCCGCAAGTTCAATAACGTCTGAAATAGGTAGTTTTAACTAGCCTAATAATTTTTTTTTTCAATTTTTGGGGACATTACAATATTTAAGTGTTATTCTATTTTGTAACATTGAGCATCTATGACCATTCTTACCTATTTTTCACTTCAAAATGTAATTTGTATTTTAAAGGAGGAATGCACATGTTTTGACCATTAAATGAATTTAGATGTGCAATGAAAACATGAATTTACCTGAATCACTATTTGTTGAAGTTATTGCAATTGTTACTTTGTTTATCATAACTAGTAGAAATGGAACAATCCTCGCATCCGTACTTGAATTCTTTTTGAAGAACGGATCACTTTCTCCAATCCTTGAGCAGCTCCCTTTTAAAATCGTGCTCTTAACCCTGCCAAACCATTATAATTGCAGTGTAACAATCTCCCTTCCGTGGGTCAATTGAAAAAATCTTATAACATCCTATAACATGCTCGATAACATCCTCGATAAAAGCAGGGTAAATAGTTTATTTTAAAATTTAACGTAAACTCGATTATTGTTATTAGATAAAGTTAAGAATTAATCATTACTCTACTAATTATGGATATCTTAATAGTGGGATCAAATTCTAAAAAGTTATCCAAAGCACGGTAAGTAGTTTATTTTAAAATTTAACGTAAATTCGATTATTATTATTAGATAAAGTTAAGAATTAATCATTACTCTACTAATTATGGATATCTTATTAGTGGGATCAAATTCTAAAAAGTTATCCATAATTTTTTTAAATAGAATTAAACTAAGATTTCTCTTTTTAAAAGAAACACAATACTTTTATGAAATTTATATATTTTTTATAAGAGTATTAAAAAATGGAATATTATGTTAAACATTTCAATATCTAATAGTTGGAAACAAAAGTGTTTTAATCACTATTATACATTTATAAAAGAGAATGGATAACCCATAAGCTTGGGTGTATGTAATGGTTCCACGTGAATGGCAATTGACTTGTTGCGATTATGCGGCTTAGCCTAAGATTATAAAGTGGCGCATTTGAAATATGATATGGATTTGGTAATATGGTTAATATAACAAGGTTATGGTAAAAATATATATAGTTTTAAAGAGTATAAAGAAGGCGGATTTAATAATCTTAGAACCTTTTGAAACAAATTTATTTATTTATTTATTTAGATGATCTTTTTGCTTCCGATTAACCTTCAGAGATTTAATCTTCCGTTTGCTATACGACTTTCGAATGGCCCGGTGATTTTTAGTTTTACCTTCTGTAGACTATGTATCTGTTGGGGTTCGAGTTCTCGGTAGCCAGTGTCCAATCCAGCACGCACATAGCTCGTCACTGCTGGTAGTTGTTGTGTTGTATTGAATGCTGGTTTTACCGTGTATCACAACCGTTAGCAGCCAGTGTGATGGAGGATTCTGCTTCGTAGTGATAGCAAAGCTGGTCGTAGTAGATGGTGTTTTAGTTGGAGTCTTTAGCTGGTCTTAGAAAACATGTACCGGTTGTTGGTCTGTTGGATCTTCGGATGGCTTGAATGTATATGTTTGTTAAGAATGGGCTTTTGGGATGGAGGTAACGGTTAAGAGAAATCTTCTAAAAAAGAATTTGATAAATTTTCACTTTGAAGAAATAAAATATAATAAAATATATGGAATTCGATAAATTTAAGTTTTTCGAGATTTCTAAGAACCTAAGAAGAAATAAAATATATGGAATAGATAAATTTTCACTATCTTCCAATGTCTATTTCAAGATCTTGTACAATTAACAATACATAATACATGGAGCCAGTGAATACCTTTTAAGAACAGAAGAAAATACAAAATAAAAAATGGGTAGAAAGAAGTTGGGTGCTTTACCTCAGAAATTAATATTATGCTTTGACCCCATGGAGAAGGGGGTAAAAACTTAAATTTAAAATATTAATATACTTTTGGCTTGGAAGCCTATCCAAATCCAAAAATGTAAAGCATGTAAGCTGAGATACATGCAAAATTCCCATTTATAAGAGAAAATTCAACTATTTTGCAGAAATAAGGAACAAGGAAAAAGAAAACCTCCTTGAATTATGGGGTAAGTGTAAAAGCTATCCTACATCCTCTTCGAATTCTGAAATGCACTGTATGTCTATAGATAAGTCTCAATAGATAAATTTTGGAATATATAAATCTGTTCCATTATTTGCAGGGAAGTATGGCCCTAAAACCTTGATCGAGATTAGCCTCAACATTTCTGAAATGGAATCTTCTGTAGGAAAGATTAAAAACTTGATCGAGATTAGCCTCTACATTTCTGAAATGAAATCTGCTGTAGGAAAGATTAAATATGGGAGGGTTTTAGAAAGCACTAAAGCTTTTTATTACACTGAAGGTGTGAAAAGAATCAGAACCATCTTTATCTATGGAGGCTTTCAAACTATTGGACCAACCTCGATATCACCTAAAACGATAGTGCGCTGGAGAATAATCCAGATAGAATTTATAAGAGGTCTTGCTCTTGGGTGTGGAAAAGGGGAAGAAGATTAGTGATTTTATGGTACCCTGGTATGACTGCACTTGGTGATTTAATGTGAAGGGGTTTTTCAGTCTTTTGGTTTTTCAGTGCTTTTTAATTCATAGACTGTCTCAAGTCAAGTCTCCACCTATCTTCAAAACTGAAGATTCATATGCTCTGAGTACGAATAACCAATTGGGTGTTTTATGAGCACATAATCCAAGAGGGATAAAATATTTAAGGATTTTGAATCTTAGGAAGCTTAGTTGCAGTAATGGAATCTTCAGATGTGTAGGGAATTTATTATATATGATGGTCCTTCGAAAGATAAATATGAGGTTTTCTGGATTGGTGAGTCTGTACAAATGGTTTAAGTGTCTTGAGGAAGCACCAGAGTGTAACAATCGACAAAAGAGAATAATACATTGGAGCGTTCAAACCTTGATTACATTAAATTGAGTGGATCATAAGATTAATGGTGCTGTATATTTCTGGGTATAAAATACTGTGGAGGGGTACATTATGGAATTCGCTGCCGAAAACTACCAATCCTTTTCAAAAGCGGAAGTAGAGTTAAAGAAGGGAGGTGTTTTATTGGAAGAATTTAAAAAAAATGATGATTGCTTCGTTTATATTCATTATCAGGTTGGATACATAACTATTTTTATTATCACCGATCAGGATTCAGATATACAATAGATAAATTTTAGAATTTACTAACCTTTCCAGGTTCGGCAGCTAGGCTTCAGCTAAATTGCTAATGAATACTGGGTGGTCAGAACATGGATTTTTCTGTCTGATGCTCTGATGCACCCTTGGACTAACCTGTCAGTGCCACTATCTAGCCTCTAGGCTCCATCCTTCTAACTTCAGGTTCCAGGGTCTTACAACTCTAGGGTCCATCCTTCCAATTTCCAAGGTCTTACGCAACAATCTAACCATACGCTGGAGTCTGAACTCTTAGCCTCAAGAAAAGACCTAGCCTCAAGGATCCATGGTTTTGAACTCAACTCAAATTGTAACACACCCATGACTTGAGGAAGCTGTAACTTGCAATATCCAGAACGAGAACTAGTGTCTGGATTCGTAGGCAAGTCAGCCTAAATACAACAGTGAACAGACGAACATAAGAGAAAAACTGTTTCACACAGGTCTGAATATAATTATGCATCTCATTGGTTTGGATCGCAAACCAACCTTTCTGTGTTTTGACACGTGCCTTTTTTTTAAAGGTCAAAAACCAATAACTAATATATTTCCCTTATAACGCTACATTTTGTATTTATCGTCACATTATATCTCCCTACATTTCATTTTGAAATTCGAAGAGTCTCTGGCGGATCTAAATCCATATTAGGGTTGGATACGAAAGTGAAAATAATTCATCGACTTTACGCCATACGACCCTCGACTCACCCTCGACTCTGGAACATCTACTTTATGCCATATGACCCTCGACTCTGGAATAATCAAAATTTTGAATGGTTATGGAGCCGAGGCAGGCTACAAGCCTACAATGGATTCCAAATTGTCAATGTCATTAGCTGTCCGACTGTTTGAGTGACTGATCAACTACTCAAAGTCCAGAACCTCAATGAGCATTAATTGGAATTTTGAAGTGACTGAGTCCAGCCACGCTGCCAGCCTTGCCCTGCAAGTTGTTACCACGACCCTGAGTCCCGTGAATTTCAATTCATAACCTATAACTCTACGTCTAACAGACTTTACATATATGTAAAGTATACAAACTAGATACGGCCAAGTTTTTTTTCTGCCTGCCAATTTGATGGTTTGAAAAATAAAGTAGGCTTCCTGGTTGACGTGATAATTTCAATTCCAGGTGTATTTTACAGGAAAAATGGCCAAATACGTCCATACAGACGTCAATTTTAATCTCTGCTTGGAGAAAGAAAGCCTTCAGCCTAATTAATTTTAACGTTCAATTCCAATTGTAATTTGTCAAATGTTTTATTTTTCATTGTGTATAATTTTAATTTATTTTGTTAGCATGTCCATGTCCAACTTTACTTAAATATATTTCTTATTGTTTTACTTTTCAACTAATCCAATTTTATTTTATTTTAACTTTTTTAGCATATCCAAATTATTATTTTTAACGTGTACAAACATACTTAAAATCATCATCAACTTAATTATTAATCATCGTTTCTAATAAACTAAAAAATGTTTGTATCATATTACATATAACATGTAGGATAAGCACAATGAGAAACAAAACGTTTGTTCAACAAATTTTTTATGGCCCACGTTAATGTTTAGCAACTTGTAAATATTAATATTAAATTATAACAACAAATTTATAAGCAATACATATGTGTGGTTATTTTAAATAAATAAATAAAATATTCAAAATTCTTTTTTTTTAAGTTTTTATTAACTTAATAAAAGTGAAAAAATTCTTAGATTCAGCTAAAGTAAAAACAAGTTTAATTACAACTTTCAATGTAAATATATTTTAATATTAATGTTACTTTTTAATTTCTTACTAAAATTAATAAGAGTAGAAAAAATCATAGATTCAAAACTAAAGTAAAAACAAGCTTGTCTACAACTTTTAATGTAAATATATTTTAATATTAATATTTATAGATGAAAACAAAAGTTTGTGCAAATCCTAGTTTAGGATCAATACAAAATGCATTACTTTATCATAATCTTTACCAAACTTAATAAAATATGTGATAATTTAGTTTACTTAATTCCCCAAAAATAAGTATCCATCTACTCTTATCTATGAACAAAATGGTCACATATAGGACTAATTCATAAACACG
Organism: Pseudotsuga menziesii; assembly: GCA_001517045.1. NCBI lineage: Eukaryota > Viridiplantae > Streptophyta > Pinopsida > Pinales > Pinaceae > Pseudotsuga > Pseudotsuga menziesii. Next base: position 62,444 of record LPNX010259046.1, read on the forward strand.
TAAGCACAACAATTGGTATTAACTTTAGAGAAAGTTCTAAATAAAAATGGCCATGAATTAGGCATTATTTCTCAACTCAATCAAAAGTATATTACTTTAAAGTATATAAGTACTTTTAAATTAATATCTTTAGCTGTGTTTATTATGGAGATGGAGAGAAAGAAAAAAACGTATTTAGTCAACATTATTTATTAGATAATTTAATCATAATATGCAAAAAAAAATGTATAAAAAAAATAATTGCAATCACTTTTGTTAATAATTTTTTCCTAAATGATGTTGATGATGATGGTTAACGTCTCTTGAGACCAAAATTTGGTCTATCGGACCCTGAAGAAGAAAATTAACTAGTTTGTTTTAAAGTGATATTTCTATACTCAAAGAGCTTGGAGAGAAGCGTCCCGAGCTTACTATAATTTTGACAAGCTAAAAGGCTAGGAATGTCGGTATTGCAACAAAGATTATGAAATTGGGATCTAATGTGGGTGTAGGGCAGGGCACTCTAAGAGGAAGTGATTTTCATCTTCAATGTTCTTACTCTCACAAAGGTGGCAGATCCTTTCTACCCAAGGAGTTTTAGGGACTGTCCAATGCCCAGTTTCGCTGTGGAGCTCATGCGAGTTCATTCTTATCTTAGCTATATTAATTTTTTTCTTAGGACTGATTAACACAGAGAGATAGTTTTGATATTCAAGAGTAGGGTTGATGACCTCCTTATAATATCTTAATTTTCTTTTGGCCTCTAAATCTTTCTCACACCACAATTTTTCTTTAAACTTAGAAGCAATAATATTTTTAATGTTTTTAATATTTTGCAATGCAACATTTTCATCAATCTTCGAGTGATTTAACCAAGACCTGGTATCTTTATACCACCCACGCTTGAGCCTTAGGTGATTTTGGCTGGAGTTTAAAGCTAACTTAGGGAGTCCATGGTCTCACATGATATTGATTTTGTTCTTGTATAATAGGAGTCTAGTCATGGCTAGGCTCTCGATGGGGGAAAGACCCACTTCTATAAGGAGAATAGGATAGGGTGTATTGTTTTTTATTTTGAGGTTGTAAGTTATAAAACGCTTCAGGATTTGCTCGATCTTTCTCCAAGATTCTCTAGAGATGCTGCAACCCCAAACCTCACACCCATATAAGATAACAGGAGTGACTAGAGTTTCAAAGAGGAGCTTCTTTTTATCCCACATCACGAGGTTTGCAGCTTTACAGTTATTTTCAAGACCAAAGTAATCTTTCCACCCTGCGTTAATCCTTTTCTCAATGCTATAGTTCCAGTTGAGCTTGTGATGAATATCAATTCCTAAGTACTTGTAAGAAGACACTTCCTCCAAGTTGCTATAGTCATACACAAAATTAGCGTATGTGTCCTTCTTGGATTTGATAATCATAACTTTTGTTTTGTTAGTGCTAACAGTCATACCCATTGTAGAGCATAAATCTTTAAGAAGACGAAGTTGTTTATCAAGATCGGAAGAACACCTTGGCATAAGGACAATATCGTCAGCATAAAGACTAAGACTATTTCTGCCATGTCAAACTCTTCTTGATTTCCAAATCTAAAAACAAACCATGACAATATTAAATCATTTCCATAATATGTAAAAATATATATATTGCAATTTGCAACTAAAACTATTTCTCCCATGCAAGCTCTTCTTGATTTGTGGAAGAATGCGGGGTGCGGTGGCGCATTTCAGCCCCAAAAACTAAATAATGAAGCAAAAATGGAATGTTTTAAGGTTTGAAGATTACAAATGCTTCAAATTTATTGATTGACAGGATTGAAAGCAGTCATGGTGATATGGAAAGAGTGTCACATGCCCCAAATTGCAAAAACATTTTATGTTTTAAGAAACATTATGTTATATTTTATTATAAAGTTTGTAATTAATGACCAAGTGGGGTCAAGGATAATTGAATGTAATTGCGGAATATTTTATTAATTAATAAAAAAAAGATGAGACAACAGCTTAAGGAGGATGTTAAATCAGTGTTTTACTGGTCACTTGGTGGAGTATACTGGGTTGAGAGCAGATTGGGCAGCATCGTCAAACTATTTCTAGCTATTGCATAAGGCAACTTCCCTATTTTTGTGGTCACGTTCCCCAAGAAAGTGGAACAAGAGCAGGTGGCTCATTATGGGAAAATTGACCCAAAAAACCTAGGCATGCTAATAAAAATTCCCATTGAAGACAACTGAGGCTGCTCATTCTTCACTTGTGAAAATTCTGAGTGAATTTAGTGCACAAGGAAATTCGATGGAGGGGACTAACATAAGTTTGTTTTGAGTGAAAAGTGCTGAAGTTCTGAACTAGTGCTGCTATTTTAAGTTGATTTCATATTGCTGCAAACAGAACATATTTACTGCTGAATACTCAGTAGAGTTGCAGAGGATTACTAAACTACATCTCTCACCCAGTACTTCTACCAAGAGGACGAGAAGACAAGCTCGGGGGTCCTGATATTTGCACTTCAGCCATCTCCAGGAGTTGGTTGTGACGAACAGGTTCCTTAAGTTGTTGTCACCTATTCTACATTTCCAGGTTTTATATAATTTATCGAGTTTCTAATTGCTTATTTAGGATCAAGAAGGATTGAGTTTAAGAAATAATGTGTTATTCTTCTGTTCTTCTGTTATTAGGATTAGTTAATGAAATTTTTTACTGTGAAAAGATAGTCAAATGCTGGATTAGATATAGATTAGGATAAATGATTAGAAGAATTTTCAATTTTATTGATAGATAAAAAAATGCCTAACTGTATCTTTCCACACCTTTTTAAAGGTAGTACTCTAGTATAGTAGGTTATATTAAATTCTAATAAAGAATTGAATGAAGTATACTTTACTGTGTTTATTTACCTTCTATAGGTTTCATAAGGGTTAATCATAAGTATGTTTTTCCTTTCTATTTTAGATGTTTTCCTTAGAGAGAGTACAGTGTCATAACATAAACAAATCTATCTCTAGGAAAGATTTACATATATATATATACTTAGTATGTGCACTTATTTACATAGTGGATAAATTATTTACTATAAGACTATTATTATTGTAACTAAAAGACATTATAAAAACAAAAAATAAATAAGCAGGATTAACTTAAAGAAACAGTAAAATGAGGCTAGAAATTACTTAGATAACTTCATCATTAATCTAAGTAAAAATGAAACTTGAATAACATTATAATCAAATATTAGACTGTGTAATAATTAAAATTAATTGAGATTTTATAAATAAAAACTATTTTGAAGACACTGTCAAATATGACTACCATTACCTCCTCTTTTACTAGCAGAGGGGTTATACAGTTTCACCCAAAATTACTTAAAGCATACGTTCTTTATCTATATAGCCAAATTTATCTAATATATGAATATACGAAATTAAATACTTTTTCCACAAAAAACAGTATTAAAAATGTTTGGTAAAAATAAACTAAGAAAATTTAAGTAAAAACCTTTCAAAATAATCTAACCCAGGAAATACACTAAAGACTCAGGTTGTATTATTTAACCTTTCCTTTATCTATTTGCTGAAATATTTGCTTACTCACAGTAAAAATCAAACTCTGTTCTGAAAATAACTATCTGAACATTTTTTTTGTTTCTCTTTTAAACAAAACCAAAGAAAAATGCTAACAAGAACCATCTTAAAACTTATTTTAAAATTCGTAGCTATCTATACATCAATACCAATATTATCATAGCAATAATATCTCTGTTTCGGTTAATTTAAAAAAGAATGGAAAATAACCAACAGATAACTCTCACATCGTGCTATCATTTTCTAAAACCACAGTATATATATATTATCGATTATACATTATATAAATAGGAAGTTTTAGAACTTAAACATAATACAAACTGTTTCTAAACCGTAAAATTCATTTATCAAAACATCACTGCAGTTTTAATACAAGTTACGACCTAATGGCTTGCTCCAAAACAAAAGTCATGGCTTTAAAAGCCTGTCCAAACTTACAAACTCTGTAAACCAAGTTACGGTCGAAAAGGCCTTATAAATATTTTATTAAGTCATGGGAAAACGACCTTCCAAATTACACAAGACTACATTGTAACCACGGCTGATCTATATTTCTAACCAATTGAAGAGTATCGACCTTAAACACCATACAACCATTGCAGGAGAAAACCTCAGGCAAGACCGAGGCTTACCAGGATGGACACGAAGCCTGTAATCCTTGTGTGGAATTTTTATGGCATATTCTAGCACAGAGCATCCAATTGAAAGCCTTGAAACCAGATATTCTGGGTTTGATCCCCAGCGGAGTCGCCAGTTCTGTTGTACAGGATTAAACACCTAATAACCATAGGTCTGGGGTTACCAACATACTCAATCAACTTGCAGACAATTGACTCTGAAGTGCAATAAAGGAAATAGGAGGATTAGAAAGACTTACTCGATTACTGAAGTTCGATCCTTGCTAGTCCTCTTCCACTCTGCTTCACCTTCAAAGTCTTTAAGGTTGCTCCTCTTTCACCTGTCAAGAGACAATATTCCAGATACAAGATGATTCATATATATATAAGCAGGTTAGATAAATCACATAATATAAGATGCATAAACATAAACATTTATCAAACCAAGATACATGAAACACATATGGAAGAAGGATTCTCTTAATTATCAATAATGAAGAAGTTTAGATTACAACCCAACGCCTGAGACAAGGAGTCCTCTGCAACCAAAGGATTCAGAGTTCCACTGCTCCAAAGACTTATGTATAAACTCCACCAACATAACTTTGCTCTCCAAGTGTAGCTAACCAACACCCTCCCCAAGGCCTATATTTATATGGGTGAAATAAGGTAGTTCTCGAAGGTTGGGGAAGTTGTAGTAGTTAAGGAAATTAAGTTAAATGGGTTAACTAATCTCCAATTAGCGCGTGTTTTATGTTTAAATGTTAAGAAACACATTCGTGCGTATGTAGTAGAGCAACCTGCGAATGATTCATGAATTATCATAAGGGCAACCCGCGAATACATAGATTCATGACTTGCATCAACTGGGACTCGCGAATGACTCGCGAGTTGTATAGAAGAAGAGTCTCGAATACCACTCAACATAGTAAAATAGCAAAGTAACTAGCTTGGTATATAAGGAATGTATTTCATCATAAGCCAAGCTATAGTGTTTTGGGAAAACCTCTATCCATAAGTGTCCTTTTGTGTGCCAACCTGAGGGATGTCAGCACTCGGACGGAGAGGTGCCATTCAGGTGTATAACAACAAGTATAATAAAACACTGAATGAGAAATTTATACAAATGACAAAGTTAATAGCTTATGAACAAGTGTAGAATAGTTATAAAATACAAAGAAAATTTCTCACCTGAAGAACTTGACCTCAGCCCGTTACTGGGTGACAAGAACAAACCCTAGACACCAGAAAACTTACACTAAGAAGCGAAGGAAGAAGTGTCAAGAAACCCTAACGAGAAAGTCCAATTCAACGCCAAGGTAAACCAAAAACTGAGCTCACACCACAGAGTTTTACCACTGCACTAGTGTCGAAGGATAGTTCACGCGGAGGCTTGGTAATGGAGACATTGACCACACACCCATAGAGATAAAGAATGGCAGTAAAGCACTCATACGCAGAGTATAGCAAGGAAGTTAAGGACTCTCACAGGTAAAGGTAAGCCGTAAGCAATGCAAGTTCTCCTTTGCAGCAGAAGAGAAATGATGAAGCCATGAGGCTGCAAGCCTACGACTTCTTCTCCACGACAGTAGTAAAAGATAGGAAAAATGTGATTTTTTAGGGTTAAGGATAGTTTTATAGTGAAACTCCAAAAGTAAAAAACCCTAGCTAGTGATCACCTACCACGTAGCATTGGATATATTTGCAAATTGTGGGTTTTGTATTATAGTTCGAGACCCCAAAGAGCAGCTTGCATACAAGTATGTTTTATTGAAAAGCACTATGGTTAAAACCTTGTTCATATCATTCAATACCTTTCATTTTAGTATGCATATTATAACCATTTCTCCATTCGAATAATATTTCAAAAATTATAATATGCATGTTATAATTACTAAAGGAAATAATATTGGAAGTAGTCCATGCTTAAACTAAGGTTTGTTTTTATCAACCATATAAATGGGAAAGAAATTTATTTAAGGAAACCATTCAAACCTTGTTAGAATAATGAACATCACCCTATAAGGAACAACGGAATTTGTAAAAATTCCTTTTTAAAGAAACCTAGGGCAATATTTTGGTTAAAACACTTATGTGTATAAGCTTGCAACAATAGATAGTTTCATAGCTTAATTTATTAGTGTAAATATTCTAACTTAGATTTGATATAGGGTAATAATAATGTCTACATCATATCACCGGGAGAGATGAAGTCATGTGAAGGCTAGATTGAATATATTTTGTAGGGAATAATCTTTCATTCCTTATACAAAATAGTAACACTATTATTTATCAATATAATATTCATAATATTATATTTTTACTTGATGAATACCTAAGTAGTTAGAAGTTTGTTTCTGCATGACATCTTTAGTCTTTTGTCGAATATTATATGACTATACCTATATTTAGTTTTTCCTAGTTTACATAGGGTTTGAATATTGTTGAAAAAATACCCTTGGAATTACCATAGTGTCAAGTAATAAGGTATTAAAGGACCTGTTTTATGATTTACTCTTCACTAGGATTACATACAGGACCTAAACTGATAATAGATAGATAAAAGTTAGATGATCAAATTATAGTTGAAGAAAAATGGAAGAACAACTGGATTATGTAGTTTTTCTAAGCACTTATATTTACTAGAAAACTAATTAAAACATAAATATACAGATAAACTATACCTCATTCAATTTGATAAAAGTTGTAAAGTAAATAAATTTACTAGGATTATATTTTATGCTAGTTGAGATAATAATCTTGATCCGGAAACTGGTTACAAAACATCTTACTTGTATAAGACCTCTAAAGAAGCATCACTTCATTGCATTAGTTAAAAAGCTAAGTAAGCCTCGGACTCAACTGAAGTTCCTTCATATTTTCACAAAACATTAAAGCAAACTTAACACTTAAGTAATTAAACGGATGTTTCAATTCCTGTTGTTCCAAATCATAACCTGCTAGATCAAATCCTTAACAATGATTTATGAAAGCAAACAATTAAGTATGTAGAACTAGAAATTAACAAAAGAATCAGTTCTAGTTTAAGCTTGTTTAAGTTAACTATTAACAGTTAGATGTTCCTCAGTAGTGACGATTGCAAACATTTAATATCATATGAAAAATTTTAAATTTTTATGAAATTTTGGAGTATTACATGTGGTATTAGAGCACAAGTTTAGACACTAGGCATGAATGTAGCTCAACCTGCACAATTAAACAGTGAATTAAATGCATGCATACTGATTATTATTTTTCTTTTTGAAATGTTATTTCCAAAAATTGTTTCTGAGCTAAACTGCAAGTATGGAAAGGATCAAGGAATATGCAGATGAAGAGTCCCCATTTAATGAACAAAGTAATTCTAGAAGAGAACCAGTTCAGGAATAAATAACTAAAAAATCTTCATAATTATTACAAACTATTAAAGAATTAAGAACTGAGATGGAAACAGTCAAAAAGGAAAATGAAAGAATTTTGAGAGGTCAAGAGGTACTGAACCAGATATTGATGGGAAAATTTCAGAATGAAGAAAAAGATAAACAAACAAGATATGAAGATATGTCCTACCAACACAAAAGCGAAAAGTCTAAACAGTATAAAATCGAAAGTAGTTAGTCCTCTAAAATTTATGGTGACTCACACCAGGAAGAATCGCCAGTAAACTAGTGATAGTAGTGAAGATAATTATCATTCAAGAAAAAAGAAAATTTAAGCTTTATGAAGAAATTTCATGACAGTTTAAGAAGATAAAACCACCAAATTTCAATGGTGAAACTCAGAAAGGAGAAGAGGCTGAAGCATGGCTGTCTGGGATGAAGAAATATTTTCAAATCTACAACTACTCTAATCAGCTAAAAGCAAGAATGGCCATTTACAACCTAACTAGGAAGGCAGATATTTGGTGGCAGGATCTAAAGCGAGTAAATGGTATTAGGGAAAAGAACATTAACTGGAGTACCTTTAAGAAATACTTTAAAAATAAGTTATTGTCAGAAAAATACTACGAAGAGCAACCTAAGGAATTTTATGAACTGAAGTTGGTAACAATGAACATGAAAGAATTAAACAGTAAATTTTTAAGTCTGCTACGTTACGTGCCTTACATTGTGGATGAGAAGCCTAAGGTACAATGGTTTCTAAGTTGTTTACCTTTTCACATAAAAGACATAATTGAATAGGATAATCCAAAATACTTAGAGGAGGCTATGCAAAAGGTGAATTTTTGCTATGAGCATAACCACAAAAAGGAAAGTACATTAAATGGGAAGGCTAAAAGATCTAATAATTTTGAACAGAAGAAGAAAGGTTTCGTACCTAACCGTAGTTTTAGGAATATTAACACATGTAATTTTCCTAATAATAATTTCCAAGGGAATAAAGGTAATTCACAGTTAAACCCTAATGGCCCTAGAAATAAAGAACGTGCTAATAATCACAACAATTACATTAAGAATAATGAAGGTAAAGAACTAGTAAAATGTTGGGAATGTAATGGGAGTCATTATGCATCATTTTTCCCTAACCATAAGAATATTGTCAGCAACATACATACGGTGCAAGAGGAGATGACTGCTGGTGATTTAACAAAGACAATTCCCAGGATCAACGTGGAACTAGAAAACAGGCAGGTGGATTATCAAACTTCCATGGTGGAAGTAGAAGGTAAGCTGAATCAAACACCTATATATATCTTAATTGACCCAGGGGCTAGCCTAAGTTATATTTCTTCCGATTTAGTAGAAAAATGCAAGTTATCAGTAGAAAATTTTGCAAAGTTATGGTTAGTTCATCTAGCTAATGGGGAAAAAAGAAAAGTGATTAGTTTTGTAAAAGATTATACTGTAAATATGGATCAGTTTAAAACCTCTATGAAGCTTAATGTACTTCCCTTAGCTTCTTATGATATGTTAATTGGTATGGAATAGTTAGAAATACATAGAGTAGTTCTAAACTATTTCGATAAAAAAATTACTTGCGTAAATAATGAAGGAGAAACAATAACCATAAGAGGAATCCCTAGGAAAACAACTATCATACAAATCTCTGCTTTACAATTAAAGAGAGTTGTTCGAAAGAGTTGTAAAGCCTTTGTTGTAACTGTAATTAATGAAGAACATACTAATAACGAATATAAACTAAAACTGGAATATATTCCAATCCTGAGGGGGTATTCGGATGTATTTCTAGAAGAAATTTTAGGACTGCCTCCAAAGAGGGACTTAGACTTCACTATTGTGTTGGTACCTGGTGCAGTGCCTAGCTCAAAGGCCCCTTATCGGATGAATATATTAGAATTAAATGAACTAAAATCACAGTTAAAAGAACTTTTTGATAAGAAATATATCAGACCCAGCATGTCTCCTTGGGGAGCACCTGTTATTTTCGTTAAAAAGAAGGACGATACTCTACGCTTATGCATAGATTACCATCAACTTAATAAAATGACCATTAAAAATAGATACCCATTTCCCTGCATAGATGATCTGTTTGATCAACTACATGGAGCAACTATATTTTCAAAGATTGATTTATGATTTGGTTATCACCAGGTCTTGATCAAAGATGAAGACATCTTTAAAACAACTTTTAGGAATAGATATGGTCACTATGAGTTTATTGTTATGCCATTTGGGATTACTAATGCCCCGGTTGTCTTCATGTGCCTAATGAATAATGTATTGCACAAATAAATTGATAAATTCGTGGGGGTTTTCATTGACGACAGTCTAACTTATTCTAATTCTAAAGAACAACACAAGGAGTACTTAAAAAAAGGTTTACAAGAATTGTGAGAACATCAGCTTTATGCTAAATTTAGTACGTGCGATTTATTTAAGGATAAAATATAGAACTTGGGCCATGTAGTAACTAAATAAGGGATCTCAGTTGATCTAGAAAAGATAAAAGAAATTGAATAATGGCCATTCCCAAAGGACGTGACTGACGTATGGTCATTTATGGGGATTACAGGCTACTATCAAAGATTTATTGAAGGGTTTTCAAGAATTGCAAATCCCATAACTTCTTTACAGAAGAAAGGGAAGAAATTCGAGTCCTAGATTCATTACCAAGCTTCAGCAAGATACAGTCCGTTTGAAATTTTGTATGACAGAAAGTGCAATACCCCCATCTCATGGAGTAACCGAGTAGACAGGATAGTATTAGGACCCGAACTACTAAAGGAGATGGAGTTAATTGCAAAACAGGTGCAAGGTAACTTAAAAGTTGCACAAGAAAGAAAGAAAAGTCAAGCAGATCTTAAATGAATTAAAAAAGAGTTCTAGGTAGGTGAACATGTCTTTATAAAAGTAATTCCTAAAAAGAGTTCTCTGAGATTAGAAAGTCGTGCTAAGTTGGTACCTCGATATTGCAGAACTTTTGAGATACTGTCTAGAATAGGACAGGTGGCATATCAATTAGATTTACCACCAATTTTGAAGGTTCATAATGTTTTTCATATCTCTGTGTTAAAAAAATATGTACATGATGCTACTCATGTTATAAACTGGAATGATGTGCAGGTGGAACCCAAAGGAGATTTTCTGGTGGAACAAGATTGTATCGTTGAAAGCACCTTAGTCTAGAAGAAGCAACCTGGGAATTGGAGAGTCGTATGTGGGCTGCATATCCAATTCTGTTCAAGGTCCATTCTGAGGACGAATAATAAATAACATTGAGAACGATGTTATAATTTAAGGGGGTTTGTATGTCACATGCCCCAAATTGCAAAAACATTTTATGTTTTAAGAAACATTATGTTATATTTTATTATAAATTTTGTAATTAATGACCAAGTGGGGTCAAGGATAATTGAATGTAATTGTTGAATATTTTATTAATTAATAAATGAAAGATGAGACAACAACTTAAGGAGGATGTTAAATGAGTGTTTTACTGGTCACTTGGTGGAGTAGGCTGGGTTGAGAGAAAATTGACACTTGGTTGCATCCTCAAACAAATTCTAGTTGTTGGAGGAGGAAAATTCCCTATGTTTGTGGTCATGTTCCCCAAGAAAGTGGAATAAGAGCAGGTGGCTCATTAAGTGAAAACTGACCCAAAATACCTAGGCATGCTAATAAAAAATTCCCAGTGAATTCAACTGAGGCATGCTAATAAAAATTCCCATTGAAGACAACTGAGGTTACTCATTCCTCACTTGTGAAAATTTTGAGTGAATTTAGTGCACAAGGAAATTCGATGGAGGGGACTAGCAGAAGTTCATTTTGAGTGAAAAGTGCCGAATTCTAAACTAGTGTAGCTATTTTAAGCTGAGTTCATACTGCTGCAAGCAGAATAGATTTACTATTGAATACTCAGTAGAGTTGCAAAGGATTAATAAACTACATCTCTCACCCAGTACTTCTACCATGTGGACCATAAGACAAGCTCTGGGGTCCTGAGATTTGCAATTCAGCTATCTCCAAGAGTTGGTTGGGAGGAACAGGTTCCTTAAGCTGTTGTCACCTCTTCTACATTTCCAGGTTCTAAAATATTTATCCAGTTTCTAATTCCATATTTAGGATCAAGAAGGATTGAATTTAAGAAATAATGTGTTATGCTTCTATTCTTCTGTTATTAGTATTATTTAATGAAATCTTTTACTGTGAAAAGATAGTCAAATGATGGATTATATATAGATTAGGATAAATAATTATAAGAATTTCAAATTTTACTGATAGATAAAAAATACCTAACTATATTTTTCCACACCATTTTAAAGGTAGTACTCTAGTACAGTAGATTAGATTAAATTATGATAAAGAATCGAATGAAGTACACTTGAGTGTGTTTATTTACCTTCTATAGATTTCATAAGCGTTAATCATAAGTATGTTTTTACTTTCTATTTCAGATGTTTTCCTTAGACAAAGTATACTGAGATAATATAAACAAATTTGTCTGTAGGAAAGATTTAAAAATATATATAGATATACTTAGTCTTTGCACTTATTTACCTAGTGGATAAATTATTTACTATAAGCCTATTATTATAGTAACTAAAATACATTATAAAAAAATAAAATAAATAAGCAGAATTAACTTAAAGAAACAGTAAAATGAGGCTAGAAATTATTTAGATAACTTCATCATTAATCTAAGTAAAAATGAAACTTGAATAACATTATAATCAAATATTAAAGTGTGTAATAATTTAAAAGTAATTAAGATTTTATAAATAAAACCTATTTTGAAGAAACTGTCAAATATGACTATCATTGCCTCCTCATTTACTAGCAGAGGGGTTATACAGTTTCACCCAAAATTACTTAAAGCATACGTTCTTCATTTATATAACCAAAGTTATCTAATATATGACTATACAAAATTAAATACTTTTTCCACAGAAAACAATATTAAAAGTGTTTGGTAAAAATAAACTAAGAAAATTTAAGTAAAAACCTTTCAAAATATTCTAACCCAGGAAATACACTAAAGACTCAGGTTGTATTATTTAACCTTTCCTTTATCTATTTGCTGAAATATTTTCTTACTGACAGTAAAAATCAAACTTTGTTCTAAAAATAACTGTTTGAACATTTTTTTTTGTTTCTCTTTTAAACAAAACCAACGAAAAATGTGAACATGAACCATCTTAAAACTTCTTTTCAAAATCTTAGCTATTTATACATCAATACCAATATTATCATAGTAATAATATCTCTATTTAGGTTAATTTAAAAAGAATGGAAAATAACCAATAGATAAATCTCATAGCGTGCTATCATTTTCTAAAACCACAGTATATATATATATATATTACCGGTTATACATTATATAAACAGAAAGTTTTAGAGCTTAAACAAACTACAAACAATTTCTAAACCCTAAACTTCATTTATCAAAACATCACTACAGTTTTCATACAAATTACGGCCTAATGGCTTACGATCGAAAAGGACTTATAAATATTTTATTAAGTCATGGGCAAGCAACATTCCAAATTACACAAGACTACATTATAACCATGACTGAGCTGTATTTCTAACCAATCGAACAATATTAACCTTAAACCCCATACAACCATTGTAGGAGAAAACTTCAGGCAAGACCGATGCTTATCAGGATGGACACGAAGCCTGGAATCCCTGCGTGGAGTTTTTATGGCGTATTCTAGCATAGAGCATCCACTTGAAAGCTTGCACAAGTATAATAAAACATTGAATGAGAAATTTATACAAATGTCAAAGTAATAGCTTATGAACAAGTGTAGAATAGTTATAAAATACAAAGAAAATTTCTCACCTGAAGAACTGGACCTTGGCCCCTTAATGGGTAACAAGAACAGACCCTAGCCACCAGAAAACTTGCATTGAGTAGTGAAGGAAGCACTCTCAAGAAAACCTAATGAGAAATTCCAATTCAAGACCAAGGTAAACCAAAAAGTGATTTCACACTATGGAGTTTTACCTCTATACCAGTGTCGAAGGATAGCTCACGCAAAGGCTTGGTAATGGTGACATTGACCACACACCCACATAGATAAATAATGGTAGTAAAACGCTCATACACAGAGTATAGCAAGGAATTTAAGGACTCTCACAGGTAAAGGTAAGCCTAAGCAGTGAAAGTTCTCCTTTGCAGCATAAGAGAAACAATGAATCCATGAGGTCATAAGCCTGCGGCTTCCTCTCCACGACAATAGTAAAAGATAGGTAAAATGTGTTTTTTTAGGGTTTAGAAAAGTTTTTTAGTGAAACTCCGAAATTCAAAACCCTAGATAGTGATCGCCTACCACATAGCATTGGATATATTTGCAAATTGTGGGTTTTGTATTATAGTTCAAGACCCCAAAGAGCAGCCTGCATACAAGTATGTTTTATAAAAAAAAACTATGTTTAAAACCTTGTTCATATCATTCAATACCTTTCATTTTAGTATGCATATTATAACCATTTCTCAATTAGGATAATATTTCAAAAATTATAATATGCATGTTATAATTACTAAATGAAATAATATTGGAAGTAGTCTATGCTTAAACTAGGGTTTGTTTTTATCAACCATGTAAATAGGCTAGAACTTATGTAAGGAAACCATTAACCTTGTTAGAATAACAATCATCGCCCTATAAGGAACTATGGAATTTGTAAAAAGACCTTGTAAAGAAACCTAGGGAAATATTTTGGTTAAAACACTTATGTGTATAAGCTTGCAACAATAGATAGTTTCATAGCTTAATTTCTTAGTGTAAGTATTCTAACTTAGTTTTGATATGGGGTAATAATAATGTTTATATCGTATCTCTGGGAGAGATAACATTAGGTGAAGGCTAGGTATAATAGATTATATAGGGAATAATATTTCATTCCTTACACAAAATAGTAACACTATTATTTATCAATATAATATTCATAATATTATATTTTTACTTGGTGAAGACCTAAGCAGTTAGAAGTCTATTTCTGCATGACATATTTAGTGTTATGTCGAATATTATATGACTATACTTATATTTAGTTTTTCCTAGTTTACATAGCATTTGAATATTGTTGAAACAAATACCCTTGGAATTACCATAGTATCAAGTAATAAGGTATTAAAGAACCTGTTTTATGATTTACTCTTCATTAGGATAACATACAAGACCTAAACTAATAATATATATATAAAATTTAGATGATCAAATTATAGTTGAAGTAAAATGGATGAACAACTGGATTATGTCAGTTTTTCTAAGCACTTATATTTATCAGAAAACTAATTAAAACATAAATATACAGATCAATGATACCTCATTCATTTTGATAAAAGATGTAAAGTAAATAAATTTACTAGCACTATATTTTATGCTAGTTGAGATAATAATCTTGATCCGGAAACATGTTACAAAACTTCTTACCTATATAAGACCTGTAAAAGAAGCATCACTTCAGTGCATTAGCTAAATGTAGCTAAGAAGCTAAGTAAGCCTTTGACTCAACTGAAGTTCCTTCATATTTTCACAAAACAGTAAAGCAAACTTTACACTTAAGTAATTAAATAGATGTTTCAATCCCTGTTGTTCCAAATCATAACCTACTAAATCAAATCCTTAACAATGATTTATGAAAGCAAACAATTCAGTATGGATAACTAGAAATTAACAAAAGAATAAGTTCTAGTTTAAGCCTGTTTAGGTTGACTGTTAACAGTTAAATGTTCCTCAGTAGTGAAGATTACAAACATTTAATGTCATATGAAAAATTTTAAATTTTTACAAAATTTTGGAGTATTACAAAGAGAGAGAATAGGAAAGGGATGATATGCATGCCTCCAATGATTGAAATATGGTAAATTCACTTTGGAAGTGTGGACTCTTGAAATTATTCCAAGTGATGGGCATGAGGGCACAAGTCTAGCTACTGGATTATTTGATCAGGATGTGGAATCCCAATCAACAATATTTCGAGGTAGGATCCCACATCCCAACCCTAGATGTGGAGGACATTTACTTCCTCACTGGACTATCCAAGCGAGGTGCACCAATTGTTTTAGCTAGTCCAAGAGGAAGAGAAGCTTCTATAGAGTCTGTCATAGCTTAATACTGTACGCTAGGAACACAAATGAGTGATAAAAAAAATGACAACAAGAATGTGATGGATATATTCCTCAAGACGATCCTATTTACCATGCAAAGGGTGGTAGGAAAGTGTGCATCGCATCAATATTCTCATACAAATATTCTTTATTCATTGGAATATATGGATCACATAGTGTTTAACTTGGCTGAGGGCCTACTGGTGGCTTTGAAATATCAACTCAGAAAGTGTCATAGGGGTGAGCTAAAACAAAATGGTTATAGGTCTATTGTAGTATCTTTATTTTTGAAAAGGGTCCCACTCTTGAGGCCTCAAGTCATGATCAATGAGATTTATGAATGAGATCCATGCATGTTGCACTGGGTCAAGGTGATGGCTCTCCATGGAGGCGATGGGCCTGTGATCACATATAGAACACCATTATTCCACTAGTTGTTATATCAACTATTAATGGTATAGGATTATGCCTATGCGGGCCCTGACATCCACACAAATCCAGACTTGGTTCTTCCAGAGGGAGAGCAGTGGAGTGACCTTGGTAAGAAATAATCTACTATATATATATATATATGTATGTATGTATGTATTTTGAAATATATGGTACTAAGACAACATTCCTTGCTGTACAAATGTCTGGGAATATAGGCCATCTGGATCGTCGCCCATTAAGAGGTAAGTGGAAGCCATATCTTTAACAATTGTAGATAGAGAGGCTGCTAAGGAGCTGCAAGGGGTCAAGGAGAACCTCCATAGACTCACCATGGATATCCCAAATATATCCATAGATGATCTATCGAGGAGATATCACTGACACAAAACTGGTGTATCTGGATGCTTTGGAAGACTACTTCACAGGGTGGCAAGGGCCATCATGAGCATCATTAGTATTTAGCAGGGATATTCACTAAAATCTATGAGCTTCAACATTTTTTGTCATATTATTGTATTGAAAGTTGCTATGCTTCAGAACTGGTCTCCGAACCACTTTTATGGCATAATATATGAAAAATTCTTTTGTGGATTAAAGGAAAGTTTTGAAATGGAAAATATTTACATGATTCTCATCTTTACACTCCTTAATTTACAAATTTGCATGTTATTTAAAATACCAAATTATCAAGAATGTGCAATATGTCAATCCAATATGTAATTTGCAAGTGAATAAGAAATTGAATTAAAACATCTCAAGACATGTTGATAGGTTATAGACTCAAATGATCATTCAATGAGACGTACCCTCCAGAAGAGATGAAGGAGAACTGGGTTGCAGATGACATAAACATGATTCAACTGAGAAACCGCTAACTGTGAGTCTAGGTAGACAATTATATGATTGAAACCATGGGAGGAAGCTTCAGTTAATAATCCTATCACCGCATGATATTCGGCAATATTATTAGTAGTTATACCTAAGGAAACTCCATCTAAACTAACCAGGTCATGGGATTGCGAATAAAGTATCGAAGTTGCTGAGGCAAGGTTCAGGATATGACGACTAGCACCATCCACAAAGCCATACATAGAGAGAAATCATGACACATAATAAACAGTCGTAGGTCGAATGGGAGGCAAACAATACCAAAAATAAAAATCACACCACACAAAAAGTTAACTATACATAGAATTTACAAGGTACAAATGCAAAATTTCTTAAGCATGGTACCTTTTCAGGTAAATCCCATTGCAGGGCTTCCCAAAGGTATACCGTTGTAATGTACTACCTCATAGGATTTTTTTCCAAGACTTAACTTATAACATAGGGACCATACCACATCGACTCGAATTTACCTTTTCCCAACTTATCATGTTTCTGATCATAGGTGATAACAAGATCACCTTCCTTGAACACTCAAGCTTGAACTGGATTATCGTATTGGGCCTTGATGTGCTTCTTATGTGATTCATTGGAGAGAGAATCATCTCGACTTGTTTCACCAATATTTGTGACATAAATAAAACATTCATCCTTAGTTTTAGTGTTGGGTAAAATTTTGATGGCTAGCTTAGAAGATGGAATCTCACATTTGATAGGAAAAACAACTTCTAGTCCATAAACTAGTTGGAAAGGTGTAAATCCAATTGTTGTTTTTACAGTGGTATTATATGCCCATAGTGCTAAAAACAATGTCAAATGGAAGTTTGAATTATGATCACCTACCATCCTACGAAGCATATTTTTCAAAACTTTGTTAATGGCTTCAACTTGGACATTACCTTGCAGATAGTAACGAGATAATTTTTCATGAAAAAAACCCAACTTGGAACTTAACTCAGTCATCATTTCATTACCAAAATGATACCCTTGATTGGTGACTATGGCTTGAGGAACCCCAAACCTAGCAATAACATCATTAAATAAAAACTTGAGAGTGACATTCTTACTATGCTCAGCATATGTAGGCATTGAATTAACCCATTTAGTGAGGTAATAAATGGATACAATGACGTAACCATTCCTCTAAGGTGAGGTAGGCATACAATTCATGAAATCAATCCCCCATTTCACAAAAGGCCCAATGATAATGACGGGGTGTAAAGGAGATAGGTGGGTGCACTTTTTAGGATAAATAATTTGACAAGGTGGACATTTCTTAACATCCTCATGTCAATATTTAAATATTGAAGGGAATACATATCCAACATGAGGATCTTCTAAGTTGTAGCCATCCAAGAAAGGTGATTGCCACATGCTCTGAAGTGGAAATAATTAAAGACTTGTTCATCCTCTTCATGCGTCAAGCATCGTTGTAAGATGGAATCGATACCACGTTGATAAAAAGTGTCATTGATAATGAGATAATACTTTACGTGATGTCAAATACAATGATGATCATCTAGAGATAATTTGGGCTGGAAGCGTTGAGTCTGTAGATACAAAATTAGGTCTCCATAACAAGGATTGGTCACGCTAATAAGAAACAAATACTCATATGGAAGTGAGTCAATGGGATCGGTCTCAATAGTAGAACGGGAAAGGTCCCATATTAGTTCCTCAAAGACAAAATACTTTTTAGAAGTGGATTTTACGAATTCAAGGTAAAATTCATATAAGATAACTATCCAACGAGAATAATTTTCCCTCTAGTGCTTGATGGGTCATAATATAGTACATTGGATAGAAGTCTGCAAGGACAATAGTCATGCGAAAAAGAATGTAATGATGAAAATGTTGAACGACTATGACCGTGGCCAAAGCTAACTTCTCAACGTGTGAATATCGTGTTTTAGAATCCAATATGATATTTCTAAGATAATAAATCACATGTTACTGGCCATTTTGATATTCTTGCACTAAAACCATGCCAATGGTACTATTGGAAGTTGCAAGATATAATAAATAATATTTCGAGTAGTTAGGGGGATGAAATATAGGTGAATGTGTAATTGCATGTTTCAGGTTATCGAAATTTTATTGAGCTAGATCATCCAAGATAAACAGAGTGTTATTTTTTGACAGTTGCATGGGTGCATCCATGCAGGTGGGTTACAATTTTTGGCAAGGAAATTTCGTCAAAACAAAAATGTACCTTGATCGAGCTTTTTCTAAACCCTCGATTGAGGGTTTAGAAAATGCTCGATTGAGTTTTTCTTAAACCCTCGATCGAGGTGTTAAAACCTCTATCAAGAGTTTAGAAAAATATCGATCAAGGGTTTAAAAAGATAGCTCAATCAAGCATCTCTAATCGTGATAACTATAAATAAGAAACAAACCATGATTTAATTCACTGCGTTTGTTGCATAGAAATTTAGTGAAAGAATATTAGAGAGGGGTTATAGATATAATAGATGTTTATAGAGGAAAATGGTCATTTATATTCATTTGTAGATATGGGTCGTAGAGTAATTGGAATTATACATATGATTGATCACATCTATAAATCCAATTACTCTACGACTAATATTTACACATAAAATCTAGAGGAAGTGGTAGTAGTAATGATTTTACTTGTTTCTTCTTCAAGGTATGTACTATTTCCCATAGGTATCATTCTTCTAGTTGAAATTATGTTTTATTAAATTTTATTATCATACAATTCTATTTTTTATTTTTATTGAATTCGAACACCTTGTTCCCATGAACAATATGATATTTTAAAAAAATTTGATTAAAGAAATTTTTGGGTGTCAATATTTGTTTGCACACACGAATATGGGCACTCGAATATTTTTTTAGTTAAAGTTTTGAAAATATTGATTGAGTTGTTATCTCGATCGATGGTTTTAGAGACCTTGATCAAACTCATAGCTTGATATTGACATTGTATTTCTGTCACGTCCCCGCGCCTCCGACCGGCGAAGAGGACGCGACCCATGGCATTAACCATCCGGGCTAAGAGCCCCATGAACATGCGTATGCACAAAATTTCTGACACAGAATGCTGAACGGAAATACATTGAAATAAAACATGCACCAATGCCATTGTTTATCACACACAACTATAAACTAAGCACACATGAATATTTATCATGCACAGATGCAATTATTGAACACTCGCAGCTACAATTATGTATCTTGCATAGCGGAATTAACATGCATTCATTCAAGCATTCATTCAACATGTTCAACATTATCATTAACCGAAATATAGTTGCAGAAGTAAAAATGTGCAAAATCACTTATCTTATGGAAACTTCTCTCCGCAACCAGCTACGTCACTGCAACGTTCCACCCAACCGTAGGCCAGCGTGCTCCTTAATCTCTCAGCAACGCTGCCACCCCCGAGTCAGGCATGATTCACCAAGGAATAAGGGAACTAGCAGGCTTACACATAGTCAAGGATATACAAAACACAGCCAAGCCAACACAGTTGGGTTTATCAGGCCATCAAGGAGTTGGGAAAGGCTAAATGCTAAGCTGGTGGGCTCAATACAGAGCCAAGAAAACCTACACCAGAACTAGCCTGAATTATAAGACACCCACACACACCCAACACAAGGAATCAGTCCCTTCTCTACTACATAGTACCTTAGGCCCTGCATTCCCTTCCAGTGCTATTCAGGGGTTGTGGAGAAGAAACTCATCCCTCTAGCTCTATCTGTGTGGTTTCCAAACACCAGGTTTATTAAGCAAACCAAGCCCCCATCCCTGCTCCGAACGCAGTCTGAAGACCAACCATTGCACACATGCAATCAATCAGCTATTACAGCTTAACAGGGAAAACGATTCCAAACAATCCACATCAGCCTCAAAACGTAGCAGCAAACACGGCTCACCGCATGGGGAAAACAACAGTCCCAAAATGTATCAACGTACAATACCAAGAAACGTGGGGAGACAACAGCACGTCCCAGGCAATGGATCCATTGAAAGACTTACACAGACCATACTAGTCTACGAGAATGGCTCTTCACAGCAAATCATGGATGGAAGAGCACGGCTCTCAGCTCGCTGCATCAGTCAGAAAACCAGGAAAATTCCTGTGCATGAGGATAATGAACGGACAATGGTTCATGCGCGAGGATGAACAGGCTATAGAGAGGACACGAATTGTACGTGTGTGAGTGTTCAGCACAGGCGTGGAGAGGAGAATGTGCCTGCGGAAGTGAAAACCAGGTAAATCCTGTGCGTGGAGGTGAACAGACAATCGTGAGGCCTGCGTGGTAGAGAGCACGTGAAGGTTTCTCTTGCCATTGTGAAGTGAAACATGGTGGAGTGTGCGTGTGGGTGAGGACTGACAGTCCTGCCACCCCAATCCCAAAACAATAACTGCCTCAACCACCAGCAGCCATTCTTCAATATTGGAGGTGGTTGGGTAATGTAAAGAAAGAAGACACATGGGTATTTTCCCTTATTGGCCAAGGTTTGACATTTTCCCCATATCCTTATCCTTGTGAAAATCATGCCCCTTTCTAATTTTAGTTTCCGCGATCGTAGCTGGTCGGGTTCATTTAATTAATTATAGATGTGTATTTACATGATGACCAACATAGTATATGCCACATGCCCTGATATACCATCGGTGACAATTTAAATCCAAAACATAGCATAACCGATCAACGGTGGGGCCTTGGCCTTTAGCTCCACACCATGATCATTTACAATATATACATCATCATATACATCTAATGCAATGGGGTCGAAACCGGGGTGTTACAATTTCTATTGGCATCATGGAAAGTTTCATTTAATGAATTCTTCCAAAAGATGATTGGACACTTTGTATTTTGAAACCCCATTTGAATTCATGTCATTGAACATTATCAATTATTGTCGAAATGAGAATTAGTATCATGTTTAGTTTCCATACTTTTCGTTTTTCGGATCCCACATTCGCCATAACACCTTTTCCTTTATTTATTTTCTTCCACTCTTAGCATTATGAATCACAAAAACAATTAGTCACATCTTATTGATGTAAATTCTAATGTCATTCAACAATTTACTAGCAAGATTAACTTCAAATGTGTAGCACAATAACAATTTTGAATAGTAAACAATGGACATTGATATAACACAAGGAAATAAGGTCATATTTCTTTTTTCATGCTCACATTTTCATCTCTCTAAAGGTACTTAACTTGTTTATTCATAATTATTTGATTATAACATTCGTAATGATATGTATTTTCTTGTAATAGGCCATGACATGAACCTTTATATATATCGTATATCATATATGACGGTTATTTGAGCACATTCGTGGGTTCACTAGTGGAAAATGAGAGATTAGTGACTAGGAGACCGAAATTTTTGGTCACCACACTTTTTTTGAAAGGATAAATGACCAAAATTGATAAATTTAAGTGAACTAACTAAAAAAGACCAAGATAAATGACCACTTTTCATCACGGGATAAAAACCAACTAAAAACGACCAAGATAAATGACCAAATTTGGTCAGAC
Organism: Pseudotsuga menziesii; assembly: GCA_001517045.1. Lineage (NCBI taxonomy): Eukaryota > Viridiplantae > Streptophyta > Pinopsida > Pinales > Pinaceae > Pseudotsuga > Pseudotsuga menziesii. The sequence goes on from LPNX010259046.1 coordinate 84,982, forward strand.
GATATCTAGACTAAAATGACCACATAACAATTAGGCATTTATTTGGTCATTTTTGGTTGTCACTATGGCAATGAAAAAAATTACAAATTTGACAATGAATTTGTACATTTTACTAAATTCTAACATATATATAATATATATTTACATGTCCCTATATTAACAAAATTGAATTAATGCAACCCAACTATATGTTAATTTGGACATGACCTTGGCATATAAAAAAACCCATAAACCTTTAAACCCACTAAACCTTGGCATATAATCTTAATTATAAGGCTAATTTGCATGACCTTGGCATATAATTATAGTTTTTATAGGATAATTTGGACACGAACTTGGCACCTTGGCTAATTAAATCGGTGGGATCCACGTCAGTTAAAGGCTATTTTGCTATTTGGACCACCTAGTCGTTATAGAAAAACTTATATAATCTAGAACTTAAAAGATCAACTCATATAATATGGGAGTGATAAACATTGTCGTCATCATATTATGCACTCAAAATGGACTCAATTCACATAATGAACTCAATCCTAGGATTAATATAACCTACCAGACATTTGTGGATAACAAAAGCATGTTGACCATGCTATGTCGACCATCAAACCCATATACATTTTGTACCCATCTATGTATTGTTTATTGAAATATATATTAACATAATATGAATATATAAACTAATTATAGTTAATATATAAACTAGTTGACCATATAAAATTTTTATATTAAAAACCTGTAAATATTACATACAAAATAAATTAATACAAAACATTTTTCTATAACACACACACACATATATATACATATATAAAATAAATATACATATAATACAAAACAATATTATACCAATATAATAATAATAACAAAACAATAGATTATATTGTAACAAAACTATATTATACATCTAAACTTAATGTAACTAGCTCCATGACAATATCAAACCAACTAGACCTAAATACTCCTACATTATGGACTAACCATGCCGATTAATTCTTGACCTCCAAATGGGAAAGTGATTAATAACAATGGACCTTGCATACCCTGAACCAATCCATGTAGCACCAATGATTAATGATGGGAATATTTTGCATCCCTGCACCAGTTCAAGTATCACCCCGCCAAATCGATATTTCATCCCAAATATTTCCCTTTGGAAGGAGCAAGTGGTTGGTTGGTTGTGAGAGGATGAATTAGGTATGATAGGCATCTTTTGGAATCTATTAGGCCATGCAGATTGAAATTGTGAAACTGATTGAAGGGTTTGAAAAATTGGGTATATATTTTCAATTGTTGTCATGGATAGAAGGGCATTGGAGCAAACTTGGAGGATTTGAAGAGGCATGCATAGAATTATGGAGCATTGGAGTTGAATATGTAGTCAAAATCCCATTCAAATGTTAGTAAATTCCATTATTTTTAGTAAAATTCAATACAAGGTTTCTCTGGTTTAGTTTTTTCCTATGAAAAAAAAATAACGGTCCACATTATGGAGTACACCTGTTATTACAGAGTTTCTCTGGTTCCCCATAAGTTTTTTCACTGCTTCCCTTAGACAACACAACAATATTGTTGCACACATATTGTCCCCAAAATAGTTGATTGTATCTTTAATTGAGCCAATTTTTATAGCTTGAGACAAAACTTGACCATATTTTGAACCAACTCTCTTTAACTGGGCCTTCCATCAGGGCATCTTCAAAAGGAATGTTTTCTAGGATAGAATCTAAAATTATTTATTCCATTCCTTCACTTCCCAATGAAGGAAGATACTACTTTTGGAAGTTTAATATGGATCCAGTCTCTTGAGATTAAAAAATGATTACGTTCCTAATCAGTAACCTGGAGCTTTATCACTATGAACTGTGACTTTTACATATTTATCATACTAATTTAGAGATTCAACAAAGATAAGTAGGGTAGTTGTTCAACTTGATATTGCACACTTTTCATAGGTAAGCGAGTATGTTTTGTAGTACTTAGACTTTCGTTTTATAATTTCCTTTTCTAGAATTCTTATTCTTACACTTTTTCATTTTGAGTGGAAATACAAGAGAATAAATGAAGGCTTGAGATGGAATCAAAGTAAATCATATTGTAGAAACAATTAAAGACCGTGGGAAATCATGAAATCCTAATATTTATCAACTCTTGCTAGATTTCAATTCCTAGTCACTTTCAAGCTCTATCCTACTCGTGCTCTTCAGGATATTGTTGAGTTCTAGGGATAGCAATTTGTAGTATTTTAAGGTAAAAGAGGTCCAACTTTAATACCCATTCAAAAAATGACACTTCTATTGCATGAATGAGTTTTAAAATTATGTGGTTCTCAAGAGTAATCTATTTTCAGAAGAAAAAAAAATGTTCTTAATATTTCTATGAGCGTTTATATGTGAATGGTGTTAGTTATTTGAATGTGACACATTCATCATTTATGCCCCAAATCCTCCTAGACAACAAAACCAAACAAGGAAATATGAGGAAGCTTATGTGTGCATGTGTGTGTGCGCGCATGTGTGTGTGTGTGTGTGTGTGTGTGTGTGAGAGAGAGAGAGAGAGAGAGAGAGAGAGAGAGAGAGAGAGAGAGAGAGAGAGAGAGAGAGAGAGAGACCTTGTGAGTAGTTTTCCATTTTTCAGTATCAAGGGGAATCAGAGCTCCAAGTAAAACTACCCTTTATACACTACTTGTTAGAAAAAAATTAAAATTAAGAAACTTCATTATCATAGTATTGCAAGGAATTGGGGCATGGAATTGTAGATGTTATCTTGTACCCACAATATATAACTATGATCATGTGACCTACCACTTGTTAAAGTTAGTTAAACCGAGAGAGAGACCTTGTGAGTAGTTTTCCATTTTTCAGTATCAAGGGGAATCAGAGCTCCAAGTAAAACTACCCTTTATACACTACTTGTTAGAAAAAAATTAAAATTAAGAAACTTCATTATCATAGTATTGCAAGGAATTGGGGCATGGAATTGTAGATGTTATCTTGTACCCACAATATATAACTATGATCATGTGACCTACCACTTGTTAAAGTTAGTTAAACCGAGAGAGAGACCTTGTGAGTAGTTTTCCATTTTTCAGTATCAAGGGGAATCAGAGCTCCAAGTAAAACTACCCTTTATACACTACTTGTTAGAAAAAAATTAAAATTAAGAAACTTCATTATCATAGTATTGCAAGGAATTGGGGCATGGAATTGTAGATGTTATCTTGTACCCACAATATATAACTATGATCATGTGACCTACCACTTGTTAAAGTTAGTTAAACCGAGAGAGAGACCTTGTGAGTAGTTTTCCATTTTTCAGTATCAAGGGGAATCAGAGCTCCAAGTAAAACTACCCTTTATACACTACTTGTTAGAAAAAAATTAAAATTAAGAAACTTCATTATCATAGTATTGCAAGGAATTGGGGCATGGAATTGTAGATGTTATCTTGTACCCACAATATATAACTATGATCATGTGACCTACCACTTGTTAAAGTTAGT